>CABFVX010002355.1:0-56416 GCA_902151425.1 Timema shepardi | reverse complement strand
CCCCCCCAAACTTGAATCCTGTATACGCCACTGCTTCCAACCAGCACTTTTCTTTTCCCGTGCGGTCTTTAAAAAGGTTGTGGCTTTAGTTCCAAAGCTGAGGTTTATCTTGCACTAATGCTATTGGTTCATCACAGTCTATGGCGAAAAAATTTGTTAAAAAATGTATAGGAGGTGGGTCACCAACGGCCGTCAAGAGGGTTATGTGGGACCAGCTCCGTCTAGTGATGGGCACAATCGAGTAAAAATAATCGAGTAACTCGATTGCGTTGTGTAATCGGGTCTACTCGATTCTTCCGGGATTACTCGAGTAACTTTACTCGGACCTTGTTATTCTTTTATTTTCTCTTTTCTTACCAGCTAAGTGAAAATCGATCTTATTGGCTGGACTGTTTACCATGCTATTTACATTTAAAAGGCATATTCCCTTAGATCTCATTTTTCATCAAAAGTTTCTGCTGCTACGCAAAAATGACCCTTTATGGTTTAAATGATGCACATGCATTTTCAATACAAAATACTTACAGATGTAAAGTACACAATCGAAAAGCACCGCACCGAAGCAACGGCCGCAGAAAAACGGCACGTGTAGACCCGCACTTAGGCCTACTGTTATCGCTCTCACACTACCGAATAACACGGAACCATGACTCAGTGGCGCATCTGTATACTTAGCTTAAGGTGGAAGTGTAGGGTGCGCAAGATAATGGCAGTTGTTGTTTTTGCAGTTTTTATTGATAACTTTTTTTGTCAAATTAATTCAAATAATTTTCCAGTAAAAACAGCGTTTAATTTTCTTCACATGGTGATATCCATGTGCGCAGGGAGAATTTAATTCGGGGGTGGGGTGTTAAGGGTTAACACTCGTTAGTTTATGACATTATGTTAAGACTCACTATTAAGCCCTAATAAATAAGAATATTGTTATTTTACACAGTAGTTGTAAAACTGTATAAAATATAATTCATTCGCGACCTTAGTTTACTTAGATGAGAGCTCACAAAGTTACTAGAAGTAATCCCTAATTTATCCCTACGCCAACAGCTGGGATATGTCACTTTGGATAACTGCAGTGAAAACAGATGTTAATACATGAATGTGATATTTAGCCACAGAAATTTAGGCCAATATTATTTATATATTTATTTGAGGTCGGACACAAAGCTTATTTATCGTTTAATTCCACTTAAAAAAAATTATTATTCACAGCACTTTCACAAATGGTCTAATGAAACTAGATTAAAAATGGTGACCGAAGAATTTAAACCATGTGGTTGAACATGATGGAAACAAGTTTTTTACGATGATGCAACCAAGTAGTGGATACAATTTTTTTAATCAGTTAAATATTTCGAAATACGATAAAATAATCATAAAATAATTTTTTATATTTAAAAAATGACAAATATTTAACCTTTTCCAAGTAAATACGATGTATGTATTAAAAGGTATTAATGTACGCACTATATTAAACATCATAGATAACATTCCAAAATGAAGAATATGTTTTATAATAATAAGGCCTACTTTTAATTATGTTAAAAATATTGTTTCGAATTTAATAAAAAGAAATCATTAGAAGTAATGAAATAGTATGAGAAAACTTAAATTTACGTTATTTTAAATGTAGAATATAAAACTTAAATTCGTAGCAAAACAGTGCTCTTTTACAAGTGATGGCAACCCAAAACCTAAACATATGATTTTTGAACTGTCATCCAGGTAAAAACCTATCATGAACAGACTACAAAGGCCATTCGCCCGGGATTCTTTTTAATTAAATGCCTTTAGAAGTTATTTGTAGTGGTTCTTTCCTGGCACATTTTTGAAAAATGAATGCCTCTCTGAGTTTTTTGAAGTTTGATACAGGGCCATCTTTAAGCTTCTTATTTAAAAAAAGTCATAAAATTTCAGAGTGGGGGAGGTTGATTGATACTCCATAAACCCCTCTCCCTACGCCCATGGTTATATCAACAGTTGTTGAATAACTGTAAAGGATGTCCTAGAATGTAATGACAACCTTTTCTCTTCATTTAAAAAGTTTGTTAACTAATGGCGCTATGTTCATGACAGATATTCAAGAACTGTTGACCACGTCACCACGTGAGGAAAATTAAACTCTGTTTCTAATGAAGCAATATTTTATTTATTTAAGCCAAAAAAAGTTTTCTATAAAAATCGCAAAAAAACACTTACCTTAACTCGTGTTTTCTATACTCCCACCTTAATGGTCCCAGAGTTAGATTCCTAGTCACAACCAAATTCTTGTCCTTGGTGAAATTAGGGGTTCCCCTTTCAAAACTATAGAATGGCAGCTGGGGGCTTGGTGGCAAGTAGATGGGTGCTGTGTCTGTTCTAGAGTCAAGTTAGTTTGTAGAATGTGTGAAGATAGAGGCTTATTAAAGTTCTTATAGCGTCGCTATTATTTTGAACTATGTTGACAAATCGTTATGGGGAAATAAACTAACATGTAATTAATAAGGAAAGTTTATCAGAAATATTTCAAATAATAAGCACGATTTATAACAGATTTTTTTATAATCAGCTTGACTTTTATTTTAAAAAATATTTTTATTTAGCACCGCGTCTTACTACCCGTTCGGGTTATACGCTTTAAGTACTAATTACTCTAATGGATTAGGAATTGGGAAGGTTGAATTAGAGGAAGTGAACCCGCATTTGCGTGGAGGGAGAGTGGAAAACCATTTAGAAAAAAAATTCACCCGATTGAGATTCGAACCTCGATCTCCCCGTCCTCAGCAGTAGAGCTCAACACGACAAGCGTGTTAGACAACTACGCCACCGAGGCGGGTTTTTATATAAAAAAACAATGGAATTTTTCATTGATGATTCCTTATCCTACCTTTAGTCACGGGTTTGTGTGTTTGATTAAAATTTATTTTCCTCATCCTCATTTCTTATATTTGTTCGTGTAATTTGTTTATAGATCATACAAACAGTTAAGAGCGTGTCACTACAAAAAATAGTGGAAATTCAAGTTGTTTTACATGATCATTGCACAAAAAGTGGGTCATAGCTCACCAGCGGTCAGGTCTGCATAATTATGCAGGGATATACAACTTATATTAATCTATTTAGCACCAAGTCTTACTACCCGTTTGAGTTATACTCATACGTACACTATTGTGAAAGAGATGGTGATTATTGATTTTAAATAAAGTGTACCCGTATTTACTTCGAGGTAGAGTGGTAAACCACGAAGGATAAAATACCCTCAGTAGACCCAAACAGGATTCGAAAACCAATTTCCCCAACGCCTTAGACCATTCGACCACCGAAGGGGGCTTAGGGAAAATTAAATCAAGGGTATTGCAGGGGCAGAGCGTGTATTCGTAAAGGCTTTGATTATTATATTGTAGTTTTGAAGGTATTTGGTCTGCAGCAGACCCGGTGTTAGTGACACATTCAACCACCAAGCGCTGTATTCGAAAAGTGAGCTGTGAGAAGAAAACTGGAATCGCCATTATTGATCTATTTTAACTCGTTTGATAACTTCAAAAATTAAAGATACATTTTTCAAAACAAATAATCTCTAACCGCCACTGGTTTGGAGTTCCACGTGAGAAAATATCGAGGTTATAAGAAATATAAGAACACGGAAAGGTGGATACGCGGATAAACGTCAGGCACGTATAACATGTTTTACGGACAATGGAAGGTCGGGATTTGAATCCCAGCTGGTTACATTTGGATAGTTTTACTTGAATTGTTTCCCCCACATTTTACATGCGGATGTGAATACATTTACTCTAACTTATACTATTCTCATCCCCACCTCATTAGTGTAAGTATGTGGATAACCTGCATGGGTAGTAAGATGTAACGTACAAATATACGAGCCATTCTTCATAGGAAGACAGCTAGGAAAGCTACTAGATATATTTTCACGTATTCATACGTCAAGTCACGGTATCTGCAGCTGCCACTTTTCATATATATTATCAATACCTATAGTATAACATTAATAATTTAGTAAAATTTTATCAATGTTGAACCAAAAAATTTGTATTTTCTAACTGTTCTTTCTATGAAAGTTGAACTGAATTTTACAAAAGAAAAACTCCATGGTGTAAGCCCGTTGTGAGCCATACCGACTGAACGACCGCCACCGTTAACGACGATAGTGTCAAAATTTGCTGATAGAGGATGTTAACGAACCCTTAAAGCGTTAATCTCAGTTTTCTAGACTGGAGCTGCTAACTATTTATTCAGGTATCTCCTCATTTGTCCTCAGGGGACTGAGTTTGACCCCTTTTCAGACCCACTTATTCACAGAAAAAAATCTGGAGTTTACTTTACAAAACAAACCTAACAATCGTAATTTATGCCACGATGCGTCGTAAAAGTATCGAAACCGAGGCTATCACATGTGAGAAAGTGTCCACATGTCGTGATAGTTCTAACGTATGATGAAAGTGATATCTGCATATGTGGCCGAGCAATCCGGATCGCGTGCGGTTGTATCAATTATACGGGCTGCTCCGGATGAAATAGAAAGGCTTCGTTATGTGCGCATATGTGTACAAGAACAAACATGTGTGTAGTATTGAAGCATGACTTCAACAAACAAACACGTTTGGTTTCGCACCAAGCGAATATATTTGTCTAGCCATATTATAATAATTGTTTGCCGAGAAATCATTCATTTCATTTTTATCAGTACAGTCAACACAAGGGTTATGAGACTACCTACCTGCACTGGTGGACGTGCGGACTAAACGTCAAACTCATCTAGTCTGGTTTGTCAGTCACGAGGAGATCTGTGTTCGAAACCATGTAGGGTCTAAAATCCCGGTTGGGTTTATTCAGGGTTGTTTTTACTGAATGGTTTTCCACTCTCCTTCCAGGCAAATGCTGGTAGATTACCTCTAAAATGCTTCCTTCCACACCCCTACCCCATTAAAGTAATTATCATATATGCGTAGCCTGAACAGGTGGTAAGACACAGTGATAAATAAATAATGAATTACTTAACCACTTTGGTGGTCGCGTGATCTAAGATCTACCCTCACATTAGACTAGACTGCCTATAACGAGGAGATCGAGGTTCAGATCTCGGTCGGGTGTACTGAGGTTGGTGTTTCCAAATTTGTTCCATTCTTCCTCCACGCAAAAGTGGGTGTACTTCCTATAAATATAACCTTTCCATCACTAAAACCATTAATGCCATTAAAGGTGACCTGGTGGTCTAGGGGTAAGGTGTCAGACTTTTATGCTGGCGGCCGGGGTTCAATCCTCGGTCCCGGCACAGATTTAACTGATTACCAAACCCTTCCTTCACCTCTGACAAGACACCTTATGAATGTGAGGAATGCCAGGCCTCCACCGTGGTTCGGATTCCACGATAAACTGTAGGTCCTCCATTTCATCTCACAATCACCCTACCATTTCACATTAGCGTAAGTGCGTATAACCCGAACGGGTAGTAAGACGCGGTGCTAATAATAATAAACATTAATGCCATTAGTACATAAGCGCTAAAAATAATAATAAAGTACTTGACATTAATGATAGGAATTGGGAGACTAGTTGAGAGAAAACATGCAAGAACTCACCTGGGTACTGGACGGAAAACCACTTTTTTGGTAAAAAAAACAACACTCAGATCTGGGTCTAGAACTCAAATCAGAATTATACACGCCAGTGCAACACGCTGGCGCTGAGCTAGATACATCCATATAATACATTCACGATCTTATATTACTTGGATGACAGCTCAAAAAGTTACTAGAAATAGTCCCTAATGTAACCCTACGGCCTACGCTAACAGCTGACAGCTGTCACTTTGGATAGCTGTAATTAAAACATAGGGTAATGTATGAATGAGATAGTGAACCACAGTAATTCAGGCCAATATTATTTATATATATTTGAGATCAGGCACAAAGCTTATTAATTATTAATTATCATTTTATTCCACTTAGAGAAAAATATTATTCGCAGTACTTTCACAAAAGGTCTAACGAAGCTAGCTTCAAAATGGCGACCGACGAATTTAAACCATGTGATTGAACATGACTGAAATAAGTTATTTCTAACTATGCACCCACCCATTGGATGAAAATATGTTATTCAGTTAAATATTTCGAAATACAACAAAATAATCATAAAATAATTTAATATATATAAAAAATGACAAGTATCTTCTCTTTTCCACGTAAATATGATGCCTGTATTAAAAGGTATTAATGTATGCACTATACACATAGTCAATAACGTTCCAAAACGAAGAATAACTACTTTTAATTATGTTTAAAATATTGTTTCGGATCGGATAGAAATAAATAATTAAAAGCAACGAAATAGTGTGAGAAAACTTAAGTTTACGTTATTTTAAATGTAAATTAAAGCATGTAATTAAAAAACTTAACATCCATAACAAAACAGTGATATTTTACAAGTGTTGGCAACCCAAAACCTAAACATAAGATTTTTAAACTGTCATCTAGGTAAAAACCTATCGTGAACAGACTATAGAAATTGTATTCAGTTTAATAAACCATGGCGTCAGACTGAAAACGAGCCATACTGACCGACCATCCCCCATCTGTTGGAAAAGATAGTGCCAACTTCTGCGGATATAAAGTGCCATGTGGTTAGCACAACAAACCCTCCGTCAATCAGAGTTTTCTAGACCGGAGCCGCCACTTTTTCATCCAATTACCTCCTCATTTGTCCTCGCCCTCACTAGACCGAGTTGATCCCTTTCCAGCCCCCCCTACTTCAAAGATAATCTGGAAGCGCCGGGGAATGAACCCGGGAGTGGTACTTTTAGCTCTGTGACAGGGAAAACTCCGAGCACTAGACCAAAAAGGCGGTCATTCAATAGATAAACGTAGTTAAATGTTAGGCCGTTTTATGATAGCAGTCCTGCGAAGACTTTTCATCGGGTAGAAACATTTTCTCCAGGACCACAACAGGACAATACGTCCTCTTTTTGAGAATTGACTCTTTTTATCCGTGAGGATTATTTTGATGCGGATTTGTAAACAAAAATGTTGCCAAGAATTATATTTTAAAAATTAGTACATGTATATTATTTACTATTAGTTATATTATATTTTAAAAGAGCCTCATTGTCGGTATTTAATAATAATAGAGGTATACCTGGTTCCCCGAGGATTCTCGTAGGCGGTCATAGAAACGCCGTGCTTCAATTTTGGCTAAAGTTTCTTCTCTTTGCGACTGATATGGTAGACATTTTTTATGAAGATACTTTTAGAAAAACAAACTTTTTTTTGCGGTCAACATTGATCACATTCTATTCTTTTATTATTATTATTATTATTATTATCATCATCATCATCACCGCGTCTTACTACCCGTTCGGGTTATACGCACTTACGCTAATGTGTAATGGTAGGGTGGTTGTGAGATGAAATGAAGGACCTACAGTTTAACGTGGAATCCGAACCACGGTGGAGCCTGGCATTCCCCACATTCACAAGATGTCTTGTCAGAGGTGAAGGAAGGGTTTGGTAATCAGATAAATCTGTGCCGGGACCGAGGATTGAACCCCGGACCCCAGCTCTGAAGTTTGACACCTTACCCCTAGACCGCCAGATCACCCTGCTATTTATAGTTATTAATAATATGTATCAAAAGTGAGAGCTAGAAAGATAGAAAGATAGCATGTATTGACGTATTAACACGTCAAAGTTGATCTCGTAGCTTGTCCAGTTGTCAGATAAGGTTCTTCCTACGAAAATTGAACAATACAAAGCTATTCAAATTCCAAACTCATGACTATCGATGCCAAATAATCCGACCGGAATCGAACCACACGCCATTGAACAAGAAGAATGAAAGTGACCGGGTGCCAATCAAGGTAGGTCAGGTGCGCGCGCACAAGAATATGATCACGATTCCCTCAGAGTCAAACAGTTACCCCTTTGATTTTCCAGAAGAGCAGTCATGCGGGGGATTTTAGGGCATGCGTTTGACCTACTTAGTCCTCTCTCCATGTAACCGCAGTGTCTTCTCCGGCAGACATCCACTCGTGGCTTAGAGCTCTCATCTGCAACACTCACCAGCTTCCACTCAGACAATCAGCGACTCAGACGCCCCCTACCGGCCTCTTCGACAGGTACCTCACACACGTCATTATAATATATGCTCTCATAAAATATTATTAATCTAGGATGGGAGGGAACGCGCGTGAAGATCAATTTTTTCTTCAGTTTTTGTGATATTTAAAAAAAAAATTATCACTGCGTCTTACAACCTGTTCAGTTTATAAGCATGTATTATAATCACTCTTAAGGGGTAGGGATGAGGCAGGATGCATTTTAGAGGTGATCTACCCGCATTCACTTGCGTGGAAAGAGAGTGGGAAACCATTTAGGAAACACAGCCGTCAGTAAACCTAAACTGAATTAGAATCCAAATCTCTCCGTCATCTTCAGGACATTATAACACGTAAGTAAAAGGCTTAGACCATTCTGTCATTGAAGCATGTAAATTAAATACTGTATTTTATATATATATTTAGCACCGCGTCTTACTACCCGTTCGGGTTATACGCTTTAAGTACTAATTACCCTAATGGATTAGGAATTGGGAAGGTTGAATTAGAGGAAGTGAACCCGCATTTGCGTGGAGAGAAAGTGGAAAACCATTCAGGAAAAACCACCCCCAGTTCACCCAACCGAGATTCGAACCTTGATCTCCCCGTCCTCAGCAGTCGAGCTCAACACGACAAGCGCGTTAGCCAACTACGCCACCGAGGCGGGTAAAATACTGTATTACAAAAGTAGGTAGGTTTAATGTAATTTGTTACACATGGTAACATCACCAGTTCTTGAATTTCTGTCGTGGGGCATTGCGTAATTTGACTAGTAATAATCCTCTTCATTTAAGATGGGATAGAAGTGGACGTAAGAAAAGGCCAGCGTTTTTGCATTTTTTATGGCCAAATATTTTTCAGGTCAAACCAAATAAAACATTGCTCCACTACAAGCGTAGAGTTTAATTTCTTCACATGTTTATATCAACAGTTCTTGAATATCTGTCATGAACATAGCGGCAATAGATGAGAAAATTTTTAAATGAATAGAAAAGGTCGTCACTAAATTCCGAGACACCGTTGACAGATATTCAAGAAATTTTGAGGTTACCATTTGAAAAACATTAAATTCAGTTTGTACTGGAGCAATATTTTATTATTTTGGCCAAAAAAAGTTTTGCCATAAAAACAGCAAAAACACTGGCCTTAACTAGCGGCCCCTTCCATCTCACCTTAGAAGGGTTCTTCACCCGTTTCAGTAGCCGCGTGGCCTAGTGTCACTTTCACAATAGACTGGGGAGATTGGGGTTCGACTTCCAGTCGGATCAAAGTTGTAATTAGTAATTAGGCATATAATCAGAACGAGACGCGGTGCTAAAAACAGCTTCTGGTCAGATGCCGCAATAATAATGACCACTATTCGCAAACAGTTTATATTACTACTTGTAAAAAAATTAATAAACTTATACTGAGGCAATGATTTATTTATTTTGGCCAAAATTGTTTTTGCTATATAAACTTTTAAAATATGGACCTTAACTTGCTTTATCTTCCAACCCACCTTAAGAGCGCCATCTACTTGAAGATCCTCCCAGTGAGGTATTTCTAATGGAAAAGTAGTTTTAAATCTTGAAAAACACTTAAAACAACCCTCAATTATCTTAACACTTTCTGTTGTGACCCTGTTAAAATAAATGGTAAGGCACATTCGCACAAATTTTCTTATATTGTGTATTATAGCTTTGAAGAAAATTTTCAAAAATATGTTTGTAGTAAACTACCCTTAAATAAGTTTTACTCATAAAAACAAACATAATATTGATTTTTTTAAATCACAATAATCACTACTTTTATATATATATATATATTTTTCAAACCAAATTGTTCAAATATATTTAACCAAATTCAATTTTTCAAAAATAAATTATTTGTTAACTACCTTAAAATTATTTGTTAATTGTAAAAATAAAAACGTAGTCGTATTTACTATGAAAAACGATTTCCACATTCCCATTTTGAATTCAATCTTCAAAGCAAGTTTACAAAACATTCTAATTTTTTATGATTTGTTTTAACTAAACTACCCTTAAATTAATTTATTTTAGATAAATAAAAATATTTTCATTGATTCATAAAATAGTTTTCCGATACTAATGTTGAACCAAATCGCTAAGGTCATTTTTTTTAAATATTCAAATTAAAAAAATAACATCCGTAAACTACCCAAAACAAAATTTACCCTCTCCTCCTAGCCCTCTAGCCCCCTCAAAATAAGTTTACAACTTTGTTTGTCAAACACTAACCATATATACATTTTAAGTAAAATTGTTATAGCCATTTTCAAAATAATTCAAATTTAAAAAAATCCCTCCTCAGAAACAACCCTTATCAATTTTGTTTACCCAAAACAAAGTTTACAGGTTTATTTGTCATGTCTTATAATCTTAAGATATCCATTTGAAACCATCGTCAGAGCCACTAAAACCATTACTCATCAGTAAACTACCCTGAATTGAAGGGATATGGTATAAAACAACAACATGGTATTGTATAGCCATATTAAATCTAAATATCAAGTTTGAAAAAGATCCATAAAACAGTTTTAGAAAATATTTAGTTATATAAATACAATTTTTATACACGTTAAATGTACACTATCAAATAAATTATTCAGGAAACTTAAGGGGTTGCTGCTGTGTATTTCAGGAATACGAGTATGTATTAGCTTTCAGTTGGTACATTCAACCCCAAAAGTTTATCAACTATCTAATCCAAAAGATAAGGAAGAGAAAGGTATTTATATTAAGTGCATCCATATTAGATTCTATAGAAGACGGGAAAATACAATACTAGATTGGCTGTGGAAAACAATTACCAATAAACTTCCCCCGGATTTAAACCCTGACCTCCCCGTCGAGAGTGACCTAGTACAATGCTAGTTTGAAGACTTATACCGATTGAAAAACAACCCGCGGGACCTTTGGACTATTCAATGCGTCCCGCGAGAGGATTCCTAAAATGAAACGAATTTTAATATATATAATTCCACGAAGATTTTAAGATTCAAGTCTAGGGGTAAGGTGTCAGACTTCTATGCTGGCGTCCGGGGTTCGATCCTCGGTCCCGGCAAAGATTTATCTGATTACCAAACCCTTCCTTCACCTCTGACAAGACATCTTGTGAACGTGAGGAATGCCAGGTCTCCACCGTGGTTCGGATTCCACGTTAAACTGTAGGTCCTCCATTTCATCTCACAATCACCCTATCATTACACATTAGCGTAAGTGCGTATAACCCGAACGGGTAGTAAGACGCGGTGCTAATAATAATAATAATAATAATTTAAGATTCAATTATATTATGGGACTTGGGCAAGTCGTAGGATAGCGGGGAAGGGCCCATTTTACAGATCACAAGCTCAGGAACCAGGAGGTTGATAAAAAAAAAAGCTTTCCTCTAACTTGCACTTAAATCACCTAAAAGGCTATCCGCTTCGATCACCGCGTGGTCTAATGCGCTATTCTAAAGTAATACTAGACAATCGAAGACGGGGAGATTGGGGTTTGATTCCAGTTGGGTGCACTGAGAATGTTTTTTTTTCTTCCTAAATGGCTTTTCACTCTTCTTCCACTCAAACGCGGGTGCACTTCCTCTCAATTAAACCTTCTTAATTCCTAAACCATTGTATGACACGGTGCTAATTTTTAAAAAACTAAAAGGCTTCTAACCCCTATTAAAAACATGTCAGGCCTACAAGGCCTACCTTGGAAAGCATAGAGCCCTGGTCAAACTTCGTTTGCGAGGCCCTAAGTTATCTGCCCCCCCCCCTCCCCCACCCCTTTCCCAGTCGAAATGTAATTAAAATAACTTAATTTTTTTTAAATGTAATTACATAAGTTTACACCTATTCTGTATACCAATTTTATATGTATAAGGTATCAGTAAGCTGGCTAAAAGGTAAACACATAATAATTAATGCTAGACGCAGTGTTTTTATACTCATAAGGGTTGATTTCTCCTCATTCTTTGGTCATATATTCTTCCCCAACAAACTTTATCTGTATAGAGGTATAAAGAACAACTGGGCCAAGTTTGAATTAAATCTGCTAATGTGTTCAAGAGTTGTCGTGATACATATCCACCACAGTTATACAGACAAAATGCAAAACGGTGGAGTTAAAACTAAGAACTCGCTTCACTCGTTCAATAAATCAAACCATATGATTATATTTTTATTTACCTTTACATTCTGTAAATATTTGTTATGTCACCTATACACGGAGCCTACTATACAAGCAAACAAGCAATAATTCCCCTCCCCCTCCCCTCTGTCGCTCGTGGGGCTCTGTGTGGCCACACCGTCTGCACACCCCTAAGAGCGTCCCTGCAGGCTTTCGCCTATTCAGTAGCCCCATGACTTATTTGGTGCTGATTGACAGCTAACAGATGACAGCTGACGGCTTTGAAAAGTTACCAGACCTAATTATGTATCCCTACGCCGAATCAGATGATCTGCAAAAACATGTGTTTAGCA
Organism: Timema shepardi; assembly: GCA_902151425.1. Lineage (NCBI taxonomy): Eukaryota > Metazoa > Arthropoda > Insecta > Phasmatodea > Timematidae > Timema > Timema shepardi. The sequence goes on along the minus strand of CABFVX010002355.1, from coordinate 43,856 downwards.
GCTGTCACTTCTGACAGTTGTCAGCTGTGAGTTGTCAGTCAGCTCCAAAGAAGCCATGGGGCTACTGTATATCCCTGGACTTGGACCCAACATCTTCCCCTTTCCTTTCCCCCTTCCCTGCCTTCCCTTGGGACCTGGGTGACGAGGGACATGGTGGACCATATGTGCCTAATAAAAATCTTCGAATCAATTTTAGCGTGATAGCTTGCAGCCAACGCGACAACAGCCCATTAGTTACATAATACCTTTGTATGTACATAAAAACTAAAGTAACTGAAGCGATTGGGGAAATAATGAGCTATGTCACAGCCCCTCTAACGGTTATAGTTAATATTACTTGTGTATTGATTTTTGAAATATCATAATTTGAAGAGCAAAGGAATGATCATTATTATAGTCGGTCTCATGAATTATGGATTTTCTAAAGCCTTACATATTTATATCTACTTTGTGGCATAGCCAATTATTACCCTTTAGCCCTTCATGCACATTTACAGTCTAATAAAACCAAACATTTATACTTGAAATTCAGTTTTATTGTCATCCATGCTTCAGGAATAGGTTTTTCCTTTTAACTTGAAAACAGCTATTAATATTATTATTAGCACCGCGTCTTACTACCCGTTCGGGTTATATGCACTTACGCTAATGTGTAATGGCAGGGTGATTGTGAGATAAAATGGAGGACCTACAGTTTAACGTGGAATCCGAACCACGGTGGGGTGAAGGCCTGGCATTCCCCACATTCACAAGATGTCTGGTCAGAGGTGAAGGAAGGGTTTGGTAATCAGATAAATCTGTGCCGGGGCCGAGGATTGAACCCCGACCGCCAGCACAGAAGTCTGACACCTTACCCCTAGACCGCCAGGTCACCCAGCTATTAATAAAAGTGTGTTCAATAAAAATATAGATTTTAACTTGGATCGGTGAGCACATGGTTTAAAGCGTCTGATCTGTTTGTTTTTTCCTGTGACGAGGAGGGGATTCGAATTTCGGTCAATTGTAATGACGGTTTTTTTATTTATCGTTTTCCACCCTCCCCCCACGAAAATGCAAGCACATTTATATTCGTTTGTAAAAACAAAACTCACATTTTTAAGTTAGGAAGTCATAAAACGTCATAATTGATCGTGGGCTAATCTTGAAGAGGAAAGATTTACCGATCACAATACTTTATCTAAACGAGCAAGTAAAGAAATGTCACGTATGAAAGGTTCAGTATCGTGTCTTGGGGTGTTGCCAGAGTAATTAGAGCGTTTTGAAACTGTACCTGTAATTTGTTCTCATCCATTCAGTCGCCATTTGTTCAGACATAAATGGTATATTTTTTACATTCAGTCCAATTTTCATATGAAGAGCCTTATCTGATAGATTTTTTTTTTACTATATCTACTTTCACTTATTCATACGCCAAGTCACGTGATCTGCAGCTGTCACTTTTGATATATATTATCAAAACCTTTAAATTAACACTGATAATATAGTAAACCTCTATCAATATTGACCAAGAACAAAATGGGTTAGTAAGCATATTTTCTAAAAGGATCTTCATATGAAAATTTTACTGAACCTTACTTATAAAATGTATTTCTGTTAATAAATGCCCAATTAATTTTCTACTGATTAATGGAGACAACTCTCTGGTACAGCTCAATCTAACTCTGCTTACCCTGGCAACATTCCAAGACACACCACTGGAAGTTTAGTACATGTATGTTTTAATATACATGTATACATATTCCCCGCAAGTAATTCATATTTAGTCAGGCGCCTTAGCTCAATCCGGCAGCTTGTCTGTCTCCTGAAATGAGAGAACCGGGGATGGATTCCCGGCGTTGCCGACAAATGTATCGTCGGTGAAATGTAGGTTTCCCCTTTCATGGTAATAAATATGATTGGATGTTGCTGTATCTGTTCTAGAGTTAAAACTTTTTGTATAAGTCATGCGCTGATATAATCAGTCGTTTCAAAAAAAAAGTTCACGTTAAATACTTGAAATAAAAATTAATAATTTAAACTTGACGATTAAGGAGTGGATCCCCTTACGATCAAGCCGTTGATATCTGGTTGTGAAATAAAAAAGTCAAATACAGGCGCGTAACGAATTTCTTTCAACGAATGATGAACGTTTCCCGTCGTTATATGTTAATTATCCTTCGGGGTCGTTCCTGTTTATCTCACTTTCACAACCATGTTCCGACCATTGTACGAGGTAAAGAGAGTGGAACGTCAACCATCCTTAGCCGCACGACCAACTTCCTTCTTCTTTTCATGCTACTCTCACCGGCTTCGCGTCGAGACCTGGAGACGGCGTAAAGTGGGGAGTTTTCACGAAAACCTGGTCAAAACACATAAAACCATATTTATCGACATATAAACTCTAACTAAGGGGGGGTTTTGGCGGTCGCTGATTACGAATCCGATATCAAAATTACGAAATAATAATTATTATTATTAGCATCGCGTCTTACTACCCGTTCGGGTTATACGCCTTAAGTACTAATTACGCTAATGGATTAGGAATCGGGAAGGTTTAATTAGAGGAAGTGAGCCCACATTTGTGTGGAGGGAGAGTGTAAAACCATTTAGGAACAACCCCCCCAAGTTCACCCGACCGAGATTCGAACCTTGATCTCCCCGTCCTCAGCAGTCGAGCTCAACACAACTAGCGTGTTAGCCAACTACGCCACCGAGGCGGGTATTATTATTATTAGCATCGCGTCTTACTACCCGTTTGGGTTATACGCACTTAATGTGTAATGGTAGAGTGAATGTGAGATGAAATGGAGGACCTACAGTTTAACGTGGGATCCGAACCACGGTGGAGACCTGACACTCCACACATTCACAAGATGTAATTACGAAATTAAAAAGGGCCGATCCAAAATGGCTGATCAAAACTACAAAAAAATATTCTGAAAGGTCTATGTCTAAAAATGGGTGGTTGGGGTTTTTCAGGGTTTAAAATTAAGAATACAAATAATTTATCAAATAAACATAGTTTTTAATATCAGTAGCATAACTTACATAATTTATTTGCTTGTGCCCAACATGAAAGCCCATACCACAGTATAAGGAAATCAATCAGCACAGATAATTTTATAGAAAAATATAGACTATTATAGCTACAAAAAGTGTACAAAAATACAAATTGAAAATTGCTAGGTGAGAACGAACGACAATTTACATACAGTATATGTACTGCATATAATATACAGTATATATATTACTTGGAATCTGAGTCAGTTTTTTTGACATTTCTTCTGATTGCTCCACAATCCACATTTGTAGAAGTTTTAGGGCCTCTGCCGGAAGCTGTTTTAATTTTCTTTGTGGTAGCTTTCTAATACTGGATTAAATAGCCGAGCTATTATATTTTGTTAGTTACGGTTATAGCTGCATCTAAAAACCATATTCTTTAAAATGACACCTGGACGTTCATCACAGACTCCGAATTAAAATATGAGTGAAGAATGACCGTGGGCACGGGACGATTCCTGGATAGCTCAGTGGTTAGAGCATTGGAATGTTTAGCCTAAGGTCCTGGGTTCGATTCCCAGGCGTAGGTGGCATTTTTCAATTTAAAGTTTCTGATATTATTCATCCACGGATCTGAGGAGATCATCAACCAATTGAAAAAAATCTTCCATCGTCTTTATTTGTTTGGAAGAAATTTCAAAATTTAATAAAACCTGAACCCTTTTACCGATTATTTCCAAACTCAATATCGACCATGTTTATACCCTAACCTATTTGTACGGAAAGTTACTTTTTGGTAGTTGAAAATTTACACAAGTTAGAGTGAAAATACAATTTTCAATGCAAATTAAAATATTTTTTTAAAAGAACAAAGCTTCAAGCAAAAGGATTAAATTCGGAAAGTTAGCAGATATCAGCAGCAACTTTTCGCAAATTCCAGTCACCAAGACAACAAACTAAAAGTACATTATCACAATTTAGGTGAACGTTACGGAATGCCTAACTAAAACTCACATTAAAATGCGATAAAGCCCCTATTTAATTATTTTTACGACCTCATATTTTTATGTGGAATTTGAACGTATAAATTATTTTTAAAAATTAGTAAAATAAAGTAAAATTATAAAAACATAGCTCCAACAATAAAATACATTTTGTACAATTGGATTTTCATAAGTATTACACAAATTATTTCCACTTTAGTGTGACGCAGTATTTGGCATTACCGTAGCGCGGCACTTTAAACGGAAACAACGGTATTTTTGGACTGAAGTAGAGCCTCAGCTAGTGGGAATATCCCAACTAACACTATTTTAGGCAGGGATTATCTTTAATAATTGAAACCCCACCAAAAATAAAGTCGAAATTTGAATTTTAGGTTGTGGCCACCTTTTCGGTAAAATTCCCCACTGTGCGGCGACCTATACTCTATTAGGGTAATTTCACACCAAAACAGTCTGGTCTAATCAGACGCTCCTAGATCCAGCTGACTGGCTCGACATTGTGCACGTCAAAATGATTTCAAACTGAATACTTCACGTCCAATTCAATCTAGTCAATTCAAGACTGGTCTCAACTCATCAAGTTGAATTTCTGTCAGTCTTTGTGCTAATTATGTTTACTTCAATGTTGACCTCAGTGGTCTTACGGTAAAGTGCTAGCTTCAGACCCGATGTTCATAGGTTCAAGCCCTGCTGAGGTTGACGAATTTTTCTAAGTGATAGACATCTGTAGAATAATTTTCTTTGGAGGGGAAGTAAAGCTGTTGGCCCCATTTTGATTGTGTTATGATAAATAACCTTGGAAGATATGTGAAAATACCTTCCTCGGCAAAATTAGTAAGCTCTTTCTCAATAACTCATAGAATTTCAGTGCGGCAGGCAATGGAAAACCACCGCTCAGTCTAAACTTCCCTAGTTTATGTGTTTTACCAGATGGTACGGACCAACACTAACCAGCTAATGGGCTGGCTGAGTGCATGTCTTGCTCGAAACAATCTTAGGGTTGGAAATTCATCATCATGTTTACTTCCCTACTATTTCGGTTTCATTTCGGTCAAAGTTTCCATGCATTTTTAATAAAAGATGTTATTTTTTGTTAGAAATTATAGTGAAATATACGACCATCAACAACAGATGGTTGAAAGTATCTCTTCCTAAAATAATAGGATGAACCCATGATTTTCCTTTCTGTATTTTTTCTTTTAATTTTTCTAAGGATAATCCTATGAAGACTAATGCATATAGTTAATTACACATACATCTCATACAAAGCTAGTTGACTGAATAAAATAGTTGTATCAATTTGTTCCGATCTAGACTGATTTAATGTGATTGGTGGGATTTTACTGGACTGAACTTGACTTAATTGGACTGGGTTGGTATTAAATCAGCCTTAAGCGATTTCGCCTACTTGGTGAATTCATAACTATTTCACTAAGCAGGTTGCATCCTTCTTGAAGCACCTTAGCACTATCACACTTTGACGCCAATGTATGAAATAGAAAGAGAAGGAAGAAAATGAATTCATCCTGCACGGATATCTTGTTTATCTGCTAATAACACCTCCCCTCTTCCACTAACAGATATAAACACTCTAATATTTGAGCCTGGACAGCATTGACTTGCATTTCAAAATTACTTTTTTCTTGTTTCCTATTCTAACCAGACATTTGCTTCCATGGACTTATTTAACTACATCCTGTCAGGAAGATGTTTGCAGGTCATTTCCGTGAATAAACTAAATAGTCTGTTGTAGAGGATTTAAAAAAAAGTACATTTACCAACAACAATAAAACTCCGGAGTCAATGTAAGACCTTTTTATTTAGAATTTTTTAAGAATTTATAGTTTTTTGTTTTAATGTTATTATACCTTTAAAAATCATTGAATAGACTTAAATACATTAACATAGGAAATTCTATCTTGATTTTCCGTGATATCACAGATAGGCAACGTCCTTAAGGTGGTATGGAAGGGAACGCAGGTTAAGGGGGCTGCATAGATAGCCGAGATATTGCCATTCAGATGTTGTGCTTAGTAAATATTGACAAAAAACATTTACTGCTGCCTGATTTTATTTATTTTTAATTAAAGAAGAAAATAGTTTATAAGTCACAATGCCTACACCATCACCCCACTTCATCTCCTCGTCATGTGCATTGTGCTATCATATCACCAACATCATCATTGCAACAAGAAGAATGGAGAGTAGTAAGTACACTATAGTGTACAATGTACTTTATTTAATGTTGGTAATGTCTTACTGTGAATATATTATCCCTTAAACTTTACCATATTTATGTTACATGAATAACACGTTATATAATAGTTCGGTATTATCCATGGTTTCATGTGATCTAGGAATGTGTTACCTGCGGATATTGGGGCCCTACTATACAAGTGTTTGGTATTTTTTGGGGTATTGTACAGTCACTATCGACGGGGAAAGTTGGGGTTCAATTCCGATCTTCGTGTATTTTCTAGTTTTAATTCACTATCATGGTTTTTGTCATCCTCTGTGAGCTAAAGGAAGTGGTTTAGTGAATTCTCTCTCCAAACCATTTAAATGTTTCAGATACCGTTTTGAGAATGTATAGAGAGTCTTTGATTCTGTTTCTTTTGGCGATGTCCTTACCCGATAATGGGTATGGAATTACAAGACCCCTGAAGCAGGCATCAAGAGGTAAGTGATACTTTTTGTTTGCACACCTTGTATTACTACCCATTCAGATTTATTATGTGTGAATCAACAAAGATTTTAATTGGGCTCTAGCCTGCTTCGATGGCCACATAGTCCAAGGTTTCAACCTCACAATAGACTAGGCTGCCAATGACAGGCAGATGTTCAAAATTCAGTCAGTTGTACTGAGGGTGTTTATTTCTAAATGATTTTCCACTCTCCCTCCACGCCAGTGTTTGTACACTGGCTCTAGATTCAACCTTCCTTATTCCTAACTATTATTATTATTTAGCACCACGTCTTACTACCCATTCGGGTTATACGCTTTAAGTACTAATTACACTAATGGATTAGGAATTTGGAAGGTTGAATTAAAGGAAGTGAACCTGCATTTGCGTGGAGGGAGAGTGGAAAACCATTTAGGAAAGGAAAAAAAACACAGTTTACCCGACCGAGAGTTGAACCTCGATCTCCCCGTCCTCAGCAGTCGAGCTTAACATGACTAGCGCGTTTGCCAACTACGCCACCGAGGTGGGTGAAAAATATTCCTAACTTATTAGCTTGGTTAGTAAATATGCATATAACTTTAACAGGTGTTGAAAATAAAATTTTAACTGTTTGATAGTTGTAGTATATTGTCTAGAGCAGCAGTTCTCAAACATTTTTAAAATTGTTCACCTTGGCCATGATTAAAAGTTTAACGTACCCCTAAGATAAAAATATTTCAAATGACAAGCTTTAAAATATATGACCTAATAGTAAATTATTGATCTATTAAATCTATTGGGATAAAATATTTGTAATCATATTTCAAATGTGAGAGAATCCTACTGTTATAGCCTTAACATTATCTCTTATTGAGAATTGTTATGATCAGTTAAAATACCATTATTTTACTGTAAAAAGTTTTATACATTTTCTTCACAAATTTGTTTTAAAATAAAGAAAAAAAGTAAACCCCAAACACAATATTTTCAAATCAAATTTTTTAATACATCATGAATCTCAAACTTTTCAATGAGAGTAGTGTGGCTGCATGGCTTGGCACAATTTTTGATGTCTGTTTGTCCAGATGAAACTTTCAACCGGAAGCCAGCTCCAAATTTAGCCTGTTGCGGTATTTTTTTAAAATTTCTTTAGGTACACAATGGATGAAAAACCACCCTCACATAGATATGTTGATGACAAAGACATCATAAACTGCTACTGTAGAATGTGTCAAATAGAGGATTAAACATTCTCCGAAATCAATCTCCACCCAAGAAACTACAGGAAAAAAGAGGGGTGGTAATAACCAGTTAACGGTAACTTCCAACAATTAGGGTTTTCCATAAGTCCCCTGTTATTTTGTCAACTTTCCCTTGAGAGCTACTCACGTACCTCCTGAAAGGTGCCCACGTACCCCAGTTTGAGAACCACTGGTCTAGAGGGGTACCATTCATGATACATGCATATGTACTTTTTTTAAATTTAGCACCCCATCTTACTACCTGTTCAGGTTCATATGTGCTATTTACGCTAAGGTGCTGGGGATAAGAAAGGTTAAATTAAGGTTGAATTTATAGAGGAAGTATACTCACCATTTGCATGAAGAGAGAGTGGAAAATAGATTTAGAGGAAAAAATCCTCAATTCATCCAACCAAGATTCAAACACCAATAGCCCTGTCATTGGCAGTCCAATCTATTGCGAGAGTGAATGCCTTTGGACCATTCTACCACCAAAATAAGTGGTTTCAATGTACAAATTATAACGTTAGAATTAGATAAATGAATAAGATATGTAGTGAATTTGAGTAGAGTTAATACTTTCATAAATTTCATTGGAACACCAAGGTATATTTGACTATTAAATTTGTTAATTTAGTTTTAAAACAAAGTAAGAGGAAACTAAGTGTGGTTAGAATTAGAAAAATAATTCCATATTTTATTTTATTTGTCTAATTTTAGGTAGATGTTATCCTAAGCACCTTGTACAGTTTTTTTATTTTAAGACATTTATGAACATATTAACCAATATGGTGATACATTTCCAGATGCAAGAGTTATTGGCAAGCCTGCGGCACCAGACCGCTGTGCGTTCAGGATAGAAACCACGTTAGAATCCATGCGAAGAAACAGTTTTGCCAACACCATCACTTCTTCCTCTCCTCATAGCACCACCCTCGACCTTGCCGGATACACGCTTCACAAACCCCTCCGCACAGCCCCTTACGACATGTACGTGACCAGCATGCACGTGAGGATGCCCGGGAAAACAGGGTGGTACCGTGTGGACCGCTGTCACTTTGACCCCGTCAATACAAGTCTGGAGACACAGTTGCTATTCAAGGACCTGACAATATCGGGAGTGGTAAAACTCTACGAAGAGTCGGCCGTGCTCAGAGCGCCCGTTCAACCGCCCTCCGCAGATGGGTGTAACATGACGCTGAGACTTCGCCGGGCGGGTCTTGGTATCACGGCTTACCCCCGCCACGCTCCGAGAGGGGGAGTGCTCGATATAACCATGTTATCAAGATTCATGGAACCAGACTTTTTAAGTATGTATGCTTACGGCTGCCAACTTCCAAGATTAAATCCAAACAGGGAAAGTGGGGTCGATGACGAGAGCTCGGCGCCCGAGCGTCGCCAGAATTCAGATTTCACGCAAGAAGTAGAAGATGTGTTTGTGCGAGGTATCCAGTCCCTACTTGTCACCTACATGGAGAAACAATTGCAGCCGGCTCTTACTGATACTCTCATGATGAACATGGGGTACACCGTCTCTTATGGGAGGTGAGGTCGCGAAACAAGATTTCATATTTATTTGTTAGGTTGTTGGAGAATTTTACAGGATGACTATTTGACGTGAAAGGCTGCAGTAGGTACACAAGTTAAGGACTAAACAGAAAATAATATTTTATTTGTGTGTGTGAAAAGAAAGTGGTTAGCGCTAAGGGTATGTGAAGCTTCAATTTTTCTTTGATTATTCAATCACTTCAACTTTTATTTGAAAGAAAAATTATTTATTCGACAATTACGAAGCTTCACCGATAAAAAAAAGATGATAAGACACATTTATGTTTAATTAATGCCATTATGATCTTTAATGTAGGGTACATCACGAATTAATATCCACATAACAAAAATATGAAATAATTAAATTATATATAATGATAATAACTGTTTATAAACTTAGGATAAATGTTAATTATATATGCAATTTTTCATTTTGTAAATTATGTTTAAAGTGGGGTGGAAGGGAAGTTAAGGGCAGCATTTTAACAGCTTTTATATTAAAATAATTTATTAGTAAAAATAAATCAAATATCTCTCCAGTAGAAACGTAAGAGTTTAATTTTCTTCACGTGGTGATCTCAAGAGTTCTTTAATATCTTTCTATAGGCATAGTGGGATTAGACGACAAACTTTTTAAATGAAGAGAAAAAGTTTTCATCAAATTCCAGGCCACCCTTGACAGATATTTAAAAACTGTTGATATTATGTTTTATTTTATTATATTTTATTTTGAATAAAAAATTGTTTTGATATAAAAACTGCATAAAATACTGCCCTTAACTTGTGTTCCCTCTCAGCCACCTTAATACCTGAAATTATACATTTAACCAACATATATTATTTTTTCCAGCAGTAAATATATTTTTTAAATATTAAAACTTTGATTTGGTTTAGGTAATATTTAATATGATTTGATTCAATATTACTGTGAATCGATAGAGTGGACTTCGCACACCCTCAGTGACTATCTTGGAATATATTATGCAAATGCAAATGACAATATTCTTTATCAAAAATCATACACCACAAAGGTGAAAGCAAATTTTAACTATAAAGAGTTAAAATATATTTACTTGCATCATTGACTGAGGCTTAACATTCATTTTGGTTTTCTATGTTTTTAGTAGGTATTATTATTTATTAAGAGTAGGTAGTTTGAACAGAAAATAAAAGAATATAAATAATTTTATTGTATTATATTTGGAACAATTGGTAATACATAAGTAACAATCTACTCGATTTATGTTAGTTTGAAATATCATATGACTAGAATGATAAGAAACACCTGATGTGTGTTTGGATATATATAAAAAGATAATATTTGGATGACCAACATATGAAATTAATCTAGAATTATTTTTTTTAAAGGTTGTATAAGATAGCTTGATAAAAAGTAGGCATAACTCTGAAAGGAATAGTAAAATTGCTGTTTAAATACAATATAAAATAGATTAATATGTTTGAATTTATTGAAAAATATACTTCATATTATTTTACAGAAGGGAATTAAAAGAAAATAACGCATTATTATATTTTTCTACTAAATCTTTTGACAAGACATTGTGAAGCAAATACATAATGAAAAATAGATAGTAATATACAAATAAATTAATACAATCTTTAAAAATAAGTACATCAAATGAAAGGACATATTTAAAAAAAAGTACAAATTTTTATTTTCACTAATATTGGAACAAAGAGAGAAAAAAGTGCCAAATGGCTAATAAGTAATAAACATTGAAAGAAGTATAGAACAGCATATTTTACAAACCTAACAAAAAAATGTAGGCCTCAACGTTAACAACTAAAACATAGCAAAATACATCACAATAATTCTTTTAGTGGCACATCAGGCCCCTTCTTTAGAAGTAGAGAGCGGAAAATTTTGGCTGATAATGAAGGGCCCTACTGTGCCCTGAAAATTATTGTAATGTGTTGTTTTAATACCTTCAAAATTAAACCTTGAGAAATATGGAATTCACTTCGTCTCTAGTAAAGTTATATAAATAGTATGCACACTATAGTATTTTTTACAACATCAACAAATTATAAAATAGTATTTGAACTTCAGGAATATTTTTAATTATTTGGTTCAGCTTCACTTCGAATCGAAAAATTCTACTTTACACAACTCTAACCTATTTTCAACTCGACTGTTTATAATGACGACCATCTTAGCTGACTTGATACACAATTTCTTACGCTACTAATAACTCAAGGTAAACACATTATTAAGGTGGGTGGCAGCAATGTGAATAATATAATGATCACGTGTCAGTGGCTCCAAGAAACTTACAGGTCTCATCATACACAGAGAAGTGAAGCGCTGTTGTGGCCGCGGCTTTAAGGAGACTTGGCCAGAGTCCTTTGAACAGTCCTGCCAACTTCTCTTCCTGTACCGTCAGCTTAAGGCAATGCAGCAATCCATGACAGTAGAATACCTAAGACAATACATTTACTGTGATTTTACGTAATACTGGCTAGCCGACTGGACTTGGATATGAGGAATAAACTGGTGGAAAGTTACATTTAGATCTAAAACATGGACCTTTGGAAAATATTGAGGTGCAGTGTTGGAGGAGAATATAGAGAATAAAGTGGACAGATTGAGTGTCTAATGAGTGAAGTGGGCGTTAGTATGGTTAAATGGATATTTCTCAGATATAAATTATTTTAAAGAAATATAATGTTGAAATGCTTAGCTGTTCTCTTAACAAATATATGTGTCCTATGTGCTTTATTCGGCACCAATGAGTGTAGTGAACTAGATGAGTGTTTTAACAACTATAATTTGATTTAGAAAGGAAGAAACCTTTATGACTGTTACAGAAGTTAATAAATAGTTTTAATATATATCTGATCATGTGCTAGGCAGTTGTCACTTTTGATAAAAGATTATCAATCACTAGGGGTGACTGTGCAATGAACCATTTTAAGTAATTTTAGTTCATAGAGCTATGTATAGATAACAATATAATATTTATTTCATCAATCATAAAACAAAAACAAAATATATTTGAACTTCAATTCAGCTTCAAGAATATTTCATATATTAGATTGAGTTTGGTTCTAATTGAAAAAGTGGAAATTGCACACCCCTAAATTAGTGGATAGTTTAAAAATCAAAAGTAGTGTTATGTGACAACAACAAAAGCATTATATTCAACTTCGGCATTTCTTCGCAGATTCTTTTAAGTTGAAAAATGATACCTGGATACAGGCAACAATCCTGGGACCTTTGGCAGTCTCTGTGGTGGGCGTGTAGAAATTGTTGTGTTTCTTTGCATGTTTCAAGCTTTGATTTGCGTTTAAAAAGTGACCTTCACACACCCTTTCTTAATTATACCCAAGCCAGACCAGACTCCAAAAGAACCCTCTTATTTAATCAGACTGGCCGAGGGATGCAACCAAATTAATTAGAGAGTATGTTTATTTGAACAAACCCAGGGGAAAAAAAGAAGAAGAATAGAAGTGAGGGATTACAAATATGATTTACGTACCTTTCCAAATCTCTGCCTGGCTTGTTCGAAACCTTGCACCTGCAGCCTCTTCTTGGCAAGGTCCAGAGGGTAGACTACTGCCTTCGCGCAGAAACCTGCCATAGAGCCCGATACTAGCGACCCGACCACAGACACTTGTCCAGAGTGTTTTGTTGAATCCTCCGATGGCAGATGATCTGAAAGTTAACAGCTTAGTTACATTCTAAGTTAAGAGTCTGTGAGTTCTAGGTTCTTTAAATAAAGTTGAGCTTCATATAAAGCTGAGTTTTACTGAGAATCGTATATCAAGTTTTTATTGAAATTAGAAAAAATAATATTTTTAAAAAAGAAGATGGCATTAGTATTATTAAAACCAAAAGGGCATGGTTTGAAAATTCAAATAACTCGAGCTATAGTAAATAATAAAAATCCATGGTGTAAGCCAACAAATGAGCCATATCAATTAAGTGGCCGCTATCTGTTGGTGAAGATAGTGTTACATTCTGTGGATATTGGATGTCATTTGGTCAGCACAGCAAACCCTCTGGCCATTAATTTCAGTTATTTAGACCGGATCCGCTACTTTTTTATTCAAGTAGCACCTCATTTGACCTCATGAGACTGAGTTGACTCCATTCTAGATCCACTGCTTCACATAAAATTTGGAAGCGTGGGGGATCAAACCTGGGTCTTCCGGATCTGTAGCCCAGAACTCTGACTACTAGACCACAGAGGTGGTCCTAATAAATAAAAGGATTAACTTTTTTTTAATTTATGATAGTTGGTAAGTGAAAAAATAATTATGATTCAATTTGATCTTAAGGTATGACTCATCAGATTCTTTCCCATCTGGGGTGTAGTTACCTAGTTATGAACTACATGAGATGTACATAGCACACTTTTCCACTAAGGTATAACTGATACAGTCTTGCACTGATCTATTTGTTATGCAAGCTCTACTCTCTCTTCCATCCTCCTCCAATCAACGTGTTGGCTCAGTTTCTGACCGCAGCAACCCTCCAATATTCCAGGTGTTTGCACTTTGACTCCCTTCTCCCATTTAGCCCCTTCCCACGCCCTAGCCGCACATTTCACAAACATCAAGACAAGTATATAAAAGAATGAGCAATGAGTCATTCATCACCAGAAATACAATAGAGTATTGCCTCCCAAATCTATTTTTAGAATATTGCAAGAAGTTTTTTTGAATTGAAAATTTTTGTAATTTTTTGAAAATAGAAGATCATAAAAAATTAAAAAGTGATAAACAAAATTTAAAAAAGGGGGAAAAAATAATTTGCATCTTATACAACTATGGGAATCGAGTTTTATGTCTGTTATGGTTAAGACTTAGAAACAAACCTAAGATTAGCAACAGAAAAGTGAAAGGATATAATACTGAAGAAATTAATAAAAAGTTAAAAATTATTAACAAATTAAAACTAAATATACTTTAATATTGAAAACACACGTTAAGCTGTGCTCTCAACAAGCATAGAATATGTGAGATAAAATTGAAAAAATTAAAAATATATTAATGGCATATAACAATTACCAAGTCAAATGGTGACCATCAGTCAAAAAATACATATACAACATATTAAAATAATTAATATCAGAACAAAAATTGAGGATAACACACAGTTAAAAATTTTAACTGTTAACTTTTAATTTTAACATGTTAACATGTTAACATTTTAATATGTTGTATATGTATTTTTTGACTGATGGTCACCATTTGACTTGGTAATTGTTGTTATATGCCATTAATATATATTTTTAATTTTTTCAATTTCATCTCACATATTTTATGCTTGTTGAGTGCACAGCTTAACGTGTGTTTTCAATATTAAAGTATATTTAGTTTTAACTTGTTAATGATTTTTAACTTTTTATTAATTTCTTCAGTATTATATCCTTTCACTTTTCTATTGCTAATCTTAGGTTTGTTTCTAAGTCTTAACCATAATCATTACTGCTCCTTACTTATTTATAATTTATAATGTTTTAAAATGTTTTATGTCTGCGCCTGTGGTGTGGATGTCAGCATCAAATAGAAACAAGAGCCTCCTTCGCTTACAACTAATTATAAGAAGTAGATAAGATTTTTTGTAAAATTATGTTCAGTAATAAATTTAAAAAAACAATAAAAAAATAATAGTACCCAGTAGAAATTAAATTGTATTTATAGTGTTAAAAAGACAGAAAACTATTAATTTACACTAAAATTTCCTAGGTAAAACAGTATTTTAACTAAACATTAAAATACAATCTTTAACAATTAAAATGTGAAATGGACTTTTAGAGCTAGCATGCATGTATTATGTAACACAGATTAGGAGGGGGCTGAGGGTGGCCGTGTCCATCGTGGCATTATGCTGCATCACATGGTGGGAAAGGGTTTTTCTAGTGTAGTGTAGTTTTAGTTCATAAAATACACAATAAAAATTTAAAAAATTGTTAGAATTAGTCAAATTAAATTCAATCAAATCGGTAGTCCTGGAACAATTCCTGGATAGCTCAGTGGTTAGAGCATTAGCGTACTAAGCCAAAGGTCCTGGGATCGATTCCCGTGTCCAGGTGTCATTTTTCAATTTTCAGAATAT
The DNA here is from genome assembly GCA_902151425.1 of Timema shepardi. Classification (NCBI taxonomy): domain Eukaryota; kingdom Metazoa; phylum Arthropoda; class Insecta; order Phasmatodea; family Timematidae; genus Timema; species Timema shepardi. Next base: position 28,336 of record CABFVX010002355.1, on the reverse strand, counting down.
AATACTAAGAAGTGTTTCATTCAGTTTTTAATTAGTAGTTCATGTATTTGCTGGAGTACTAAACCGTTTTTCATATTCGATTTTAAAGATACGATCAATCATTTGACAGTCAGGTCCGTTTATGTTTATCAATAAAATTATTATCGACAGGTTGCTGGCCGCATTTTACCTGTTTAGGTTTCAGTAACCAAATACATAATACAAATAAAACTGTTTGCATACCTTATTCATAATCATATTTATTTTAAACTTATAAGATCTGATGTGAAAATAACTTGTCTACTTTAAAAAAAAGCCCATTTGAAAATGACATGAGGAAAAGGTGCTTTTTAAAGTGGAAACTGGAAGCATTACAAAGCATAAGGGGGAAGGGGTGAGGGTGCCAAGGCATAACGGAGTATGATATGGGGAGAGTGGGTCGAAAAACGCCTAAAATTGAGTTAAGTAATATATGTATGATCCCTTATTAAAAATCGCAACTGGTGTTTCATAATAAAAATAGTCTTCTTAGTTATGGAATAATAGCGATAAATATCTTTGATAAAGTCTTTGCACATCTTACTTTTAACTTTTAGTTTCTCAAAGCCATTTAAATATATTTCTATGTATGGTACCTTTCTTTTACCCTGAAAGGTCGGAGTCTTACCTTGTTGGATCAGACTATGGACATATCATATAAGCTACTCTTTAGAGTAATCCATCAAGGTAAAGTGAGTGTACAACACTATCTTCATTCTTTGAATTGTATAGTTGTTCTTCTTGTTTGAGGCATATCAATTTTTGGACTGACTGATGAAATCAGAATATGATTTATAAATTAACTTAAATATAGAACCAATAAAACACACAGCCCTCTGGCCATTAATTCATCACTTCTAAAAAGTAAACCCACATTCAAACAATGATAAACTTTTTGGTGATGCTAGGAATCAAACTCGGAACTCTTAGCTCAGTAGGTAAACACACTAACGACTGAGCTAAGGTGTTTTGTAGCATTGTTGATTGAGAATGTGTTGGTAGATTCTACCAGGACAAGTAACAAGGCCATATTTCCACTTACTTAAACTCTTCCATAAGCCCTTGAAGAGATTGTAGAACGCAAACTGAGCCCCTGCATGAGGAGCTATCTGGAGAAGAGTGGGGCTTAACCCCTTGAAAAATGCTCCAATCCCTTCTTCTTTCAAAATCATTTTAAATGAGTGAATTATACCTGTGTACACCTGAAAAATAATGGTATCTTGCAGCTACTGTGTTGATACCTCTGACAACTTAAAAAAATACTTTTAAAAACAAACACTAGCCTTTATTGGAAGCTGTCATGAGGAGAAACAGGATTATGAATAGGGTATCTGGAAAAGAGTGGGAGTAAAGGGAGTAGGACCTACATGAGATAGTAGAGAAAGCAAGGTTAAGATGGTATGGGCATTTAATGAGGATGTTGGGGTACATGAGATGGTAGAGGAAGCAAGGTTGAGATGGTATGGTTATGTAATCAAGATGTTGGGGTACATGAGATGGTAGAGGATGCAAGGTTGAGATGGTATGGTAATGTAATCAAGATGTTGGGGTACATGAGATGGTAGAGGAAGCAAGGTTAAAATGGTATGGGCGTGTAATGAGGATGTTGGGGTACATGAGATGGTAGAGGAAGAAAGGTTGAGATGGTATGGTAATGTAATCAAGATGTTGGGGTACATGAGATGGTAGAGGATGCAAGGTTGAGATGGTATGGTAATGTAATCAAGATGTTGGGGTACATGAGATGGTAGAGGAAGTAAGGTTAAGATGGTATGGGCATGTAATGAGGATGTTGGGGTACATGAGATGGTAGAGGAAGAAAGGTTGAGATGGTATGGTTATTTAATGAGAATGTTGGGTTACATGAGAGGATGCAAGAAAGTGGTGGTATGGACATGTGACTAATGAGGATGGAAAAAGAAGAGAATACCAAAGAGAATGATGGAGATGAAGTATGTATGGAAAAGACCGCAAGGGAGACCAAGAAAGAGATGGGAGAAGCAGAAAACAGGAGGAAGAATGGTGCTAGGATAAAGAAAGATGGAGGCATTTTGCTAAACTGACCCAGATATAGGTCTGAAACAGTTGTTGATGATGATGATACTACATTGGGTCAAATCCAAATCTAAAATCTGAATCTTCATTTTACATACACCTCCTGAATCTCAAACATATATTAAACTTATCTCTGGACTTTACTACACATTCTGTGATTTTTCCCCTGGGTTAGACGACTAGTATTTACTAAAAGCAGTACCTTTGGCTCCCCTTGAGCAACAAGCCTTGTGCGAACCACATCTGTGGGGAAAGAGACGAGTGTTGCTAGACTTCCCGCCGCTGCACCGCAAACAAAGTGAACGAGAGGACGGTAATGGTCTGAATGGAACGAGGGGGCCAAATTCCAAGCTTCATGGGTCAGCATTTCAAACGTCACAAACTGGAAGACAAGAATAGATTAGCCATTCTTTATTACTAAACTACTGTCTTATATTTCCATTTTCATTTAATCATAGTGTGAGATGGAAAATTCATTTCAATAAAACATCATTATAGTAAATTATTAGTTGACCTCAAGTGGTCTTGGGGTAAATATCAATCCTCAGGACCCAATGTTAGTGGGTTCAAACCTAGCCAAGGTTGATATAATTTTCTTGAGCGTTAAAAATCTGTTGCACAGCTTCCTTTATATAGGAAATTAAATTTTCAGTCCCATGTAGGTTTTGGCATGTAAAATAACCTTGGAAGGTATGTAAAAATACCTTTTCTGGCAAAAGTCGTAAGACCTTTCACACTTGCTCATAGAAATTTAGTGTGGAAGGCTACTAAGAACCACCACACTTCATGAACTCTTATAGTATATGAGATTTCTACCAGATGGTGCAAGCTGCACTAACGAGCCGAAGGCTACAGATGGATATAAATCACATCAAACCAATCTTCAGTGTGTTGGCTTAGGAAAAAATATTTTTAAAAAAACGGTTGTTTTTACTTGGACTTTTTATTTTATTTTAGTGAAATTAATATCACTGGTATCAATAAAATAGGGAGTTTTTTGCTTGACATGGTTGAATTAAAAAAAAAAATTAACTTATTTGAAAAATTACACTTGGACACAAGAACCAAACACTGTACAGTAATTTAAACTAACCAAGTGTCATTTTTCAACTAATTTAAATTAATCAAATAGCCGTCTCCTCCATAAGGACACACAGTCGGGTTGACACTGTTTTATTACTACCAAATTTTCTATGTTTTCCGGGTTTTACAGAAGGAATTCTCATCCATCTAGCCAGGTTAGATTGAAGAAAAGAGTAAGAGAATTTTATTTTCTTCAAACTGACTAAGTATGAAGTCATGTAAATTATGTTTAAAACAAAATGATTTAATATTGACGCGGAAATACATCTTCTGTCACTTTACAACTCTTGTTGAGGGGGTGGTAAGATATGTTTGAATCAGCATGTACTTTTTTCACTTTTTTGTCCACCCAAAGACCTAATATTTTAAGCTTTCAGTTAAATTTTCAAAATTAACCAATATTCCAGTATTTTACCTAGATCTGCAAAATTCCCTGTGTTTTCCCGGGTTTTTTTCCAAGAAACTAAAATTTCCCTATGTTTTCCTGGATCTCCAGGTGTGTGGCATCCCTATGATACTAACTTGAGTGACTCCAAATGTAACGGAGAGCAGCTGTGCCGGGACATGGCCCTTCCATAGAGCGGACACCCCCTCCTCCTTGGCGATAAGCAGGGCTGCTTGGCTCACCCCCCAGTATTTGGCATGAGAACAGGTGGAGGATAGCGGCTCTACCTGAAGCTGAAATCAAAGTCCAATCATATGGTGATAGGCCTCACCAGTAGGGGACTACATATAAAGAAGGGTGTACCCTTCCTTTTCAAACAGTAGGTAGTATTTTGTTTACCATCGCATATCACCCATTTGTATTATAATCTTATTTACTAACTATGGTAATGGGTTAGGGATGAGGAAAGTTGAATCTATGGAGAAATGTACCCGCATTTGCTTGAAGGTGGGAAAACCATTTATAAAAAAACACCATCAGTACACCTGGCTAGGATCAAACTACAATCCATCCACCGTAATCAACAGTTAAGTATATTGCAAGAGTAGTGCCCTAGACCATGTAGCCACCGAAGCAGATAAGCGCTAAAATTAATCCCATTCTAACCTAACCATGGAATAATTTAATATTAACTTATCACAACTTACCTAGGACAACATGAAACTTAATGTGCACGACCCTAATAAAATCAGGCTAACTTCATATTCGTGCATATACCAGCCCTATTATCACAACATAGATTGCCCTTCAGTTCTGTGTAAAATACCAACCTGGAATCGTATCTTGATGACATCCAACGGTTGGCAGATAAGCCTCGTTGTGGCGCCACTCACCGCCCCCGCTAGGGCATGTTCCGATACATGCAACTTTTCTTTGATCAAAGGATCAAACCCGACCATAGCAGATTGTTTCCGAGACTGTACATCAAATGCTGAACCAAACAAACATAAGTGAAAGGTTAGTGTCCGTGCAATATTCAAATCTTATATATAATTTAATAAGCTCGTTTCCGGTGATAGAAATTACGACGGAATGGTTTATCAGGATTTGACAAACGAACTCTCATTTTAAAGGTTAGGGGTTCAGGATGTCGGTAAAATAATAGCTTCCAATGGAAATATTATTTTCCCAGAGAATTTTCAGTTTTTTCATCCTCTGTTTACATCTCCAAGGAAACCCTGATTTGAGCAGAAGTTTATATCTGTAAATAAAATATTTATTTCTGGTTGCAAATAAAACCATCTCAACTCTTATTTTAGTAGAATTGAGAACAAATAGAAAGATCACAGAAATTATTTTTGTGTGTGTGTTTGTGTGTATCAAATAAACCGATGATAAGGTTAAATCTATATACTATATATTTCCACTATTGATTTTAAACTTGTCTTTTCTTTGTTTTCAAAATATATGACTTTGTTCTTATTTATAATTTGTTAGGAACTTTTCCGGTTAAATTACGAGAAGATGAGTAAATTAATTTTGACAAAATGTACTGTCGGCCCCCATAAGCCTTGGATATGATTCAGAAGCAATAATTCAATCGTTGTTATGAAGTTATATATATATAATTTATTGTTAAAATTAAAAAAACATACTAATATCCCGTGACGTGGGCTTAGCGGATGGTGACCTATGATGGTGACTGACTGACTAACCAGCACATATCGGGAGGTCTTGACTCTTCTGAGTCTCAAGAGTAACTTCATTGCTGTTCACCTCAGGAAAATTCTTTCTGATCTATCACATATCCTAGCGCTACAGCTGTCTATGCCCGCCACCAAATGCACACATCACAAAACGACAACTCATTTTTAAGGTAAGGGGTTCAGGATATCGCCAAAAATAATAGTTTACAAGGAAAACTCAATTTTCACAGTGAATTTTCAGTTTTTCATTATTTGTTTACATCACCATGTAAACCTTGATTTGTGCATGTTTTTATAGCTGTAAATAAAATATTTTTCCTTGGTTAAAAATAATCTAATCACGCTGTTCCCTTACGATGTAGGCAAGAAACTTCTGTAAGAATTTTAATTCTGTCGAGTTATATTTAGTTTTAATTTGTTCTCAAATGTTTATTTATTTTGACGTGGATGGCACGCCATGCGGCCAAATGCCATAATAAAGTCTGTTCAGCATGGGAATTGTTTTCTGAAAGGCCTTTTTCCCTATTAGAACTATATTATATAGTAGAATATTGGTAGGGAAAAAGACCTTTCAAAGAGTAGTTCCTACCGTGAATAGAGTATACATTCAATTAATTTATTTTAAAACTTATTGTTTTCTACGGACATTACATTGCATCGAAGGAAACACCAGATGATAATAATAACAACAATACTTTTATCAGAACAATAAATATACCTATTTATTTACCAAATATTCCGTTCACATTTTAAAACAATACTGATCAGGTGTAATTTTATTTTTATATATATATTAGCACCACGTCTTACTACCCGTTCGGGTTATACGTTTTAAGTACTAATTACGCTAATTGATTAGGAATTGGTAAAGTTGAATTAGAGGAAGTGAACCCGAATTTGCGTGGAGGGAGAATGGAAAACCGTTTAGGAACCCCGCCCCCCCCCCCAGTTCACCCAACCGAGATTCGAACCTCGATCTCCCCATCCTCAGCAGTCGAGCTCAACACGACTAGCATGTTAGCCAACTACGCCACCGAGGCGGGTAATTTTATTTTTAACGTCTTCTACGAGCTTATACGAGAATCATGATGGCCGCGCTACACGAGGAAGAAAGAAACGGACTCTAGCAATGGGGGGAGGCGGGGGATATGAGGATATAAATACGTCATTCAATTTCGTACATTTTAATTTTAAAAGGTCCGCGAAAAAAAAGTAGAAGAAGAAGAATTTGAGTTTATTTACAATGATCATGTCAAATTGTTAAATATCAGATTCTGCATCCATTTAGTTAAAGATTCATATTTTATCAATCTTCTTAATTATTATTTCTTCCCCCTCAAATATTCCTTGTTTCTACTTGTATTTCACATATTTATAGACATGTATTTCAAGTTTAGAACTTAAATCCGTGAGATTTTTGGGGCCACGACGAGAAATGCTGAGAGGTGGGAATTGGAAGAAAGACTGGCATCTTGGAGATCGATGGTAGACCTCTGCAATTATGATTCTTGGACTTTTAGTGAGTTTTGGACCAAACTCACAGTTTCGGTGACTACCTCCCAGAATATCTTTTGAGGTGATATCAACAATTTTCGTTTTTATGTTTTATTATACACACAGTTTTGATCTCACTACGCAGACTCTATATTCTTATAAACCCTTTTCACTACAATTTCAAGACTTTGTGTTATTTTCTTCTAAAGTATTTTTTTTTCTCCTCAAGCTAATGTTTTTTTAACAATGACTTTGGAAAGAATATTCTGGCCAGAGTCATTCCTTAGACACGACTGCAATGTCTTATGTTCTATTAAACCTTTATTTTAACTATTAATCTCATAAAGGACATCTATTAATAAGGTGTATCAAGGAATTATAATATTTTTATTATTATTATTATTTCAATAATTATCCATAAAGACTGGACTTAGGATCTTTTAATTAATACATCAACTTACTGAATTGTTATTTTGATTATGAATTGTATTTTAAATTTATAATTTAGCAGACGTCTGTTAAGTAGGGTAAAACTTTTGATGGACAATTATTTATTAAAGAAAAAACAAAACTTATTAATATTTTTCTCAAAGTCAAATCCGTTAAGTGTTTTATTTATATTATTATCATCATCCACTGTTATCCACCTTGTCACTATTACTATAAAAAACAAACATTTAGCAATGTCTCACCCGCAAGCAGTTCCCAGGGATGCTGTCCTTCGAGGCTGGTATTGTGTACTCAAGGTGAGTCCATTGTTGACTAGGTACAGTAAAGATTTTTTTTCCCCAACGTGACCCAAAGATCCTGAGAGAGTCTCGTGTTCGATTTCATTCATCATCATCTTCATCATCATTATTATTATTATTATTATTATTATTATTATTATTATTATTATTATTATTACTAGTTTTACTCCGAGATGGTAATTTTTTTTGTCGTTAAATATAAATGTTAGCTTTTAACCCAAAGGATTGTATTCATTTTAAATCTGAACTAGCCCACCAGTCTTTTATCATCTATTTTATGTACTATTTTTTAATGACATCACTGGACTTAAAGTTAATAAGTATACAGATGCCTATTTTTAATTTTTCCCCTCTTTTCAATCAAATACACTTCATCCGCATTAATATATATAATGTTTATTTACTCTTCATATATCTAAAAAAAACTCTGTACTTAATCCATTACCACTATTTCCCCCCCACAATTCCCTATCCTTGCTTATTCCATTCACTTCAACAACATCAATACATCTAGTCATACAGGCTCGTTTAATCTTAAAACTATTATGCTTCTTTTTTTCACATATTTGTCTACAACATTTCCCCCCATTTTATATGGCCTGCTCCTTAGTTTTTATCTAAACACTCTTCCATCATATATTTACTCCGTCCCTCGATCCATACTCATCCTCTCAACATGTCCGAACCAACGTGAGACACGTCTTTCTTATCTATGCTATACACTTTCTGTTCCCATTTATTACTGAATCTGTTTATACGAGTTTTTACACAAAGGCTACATATATTAAAATATGTAAATAAAGTCCATGCTGTTTACATTCTGCCAAGACTACAATATGTTTAAAAATTGGTTATTATCTTATATAATGGTTTCAGAAACAATATTATATTTAAAGTTTGATAACTAAAATGAAAAACGACAACTTAAAACTTAATTACATTCTTTTGAATTACGAACTTTGTGTAGTGTGCTTACATTCAAATTATAATTTAGATTATAGACTTGTATAAAGTATTACTATATTACAATATATTTAAAGTGTGCTCTCAGCTTGTATATTGCTTTCAGAAACCATATTATGCGGTATTTAATGTTCGATAACTATAATGAAATAAGGTTGCTAAAAACCTGGTTACTTTTGCTCGAATGATAAACTTTGTGTAGAAATATTAAGTTCAAACGTTCCCTTAGCTTATAGCCTTGTAGGAAGTATTACTATTTTTAGCCTAAATTGACTTATTTAAAGAAAAAAGTCGTGAGCGTTGAACTTAGTTATGCTCTTTAAACCTTTTATTAACCCATCTATTTCGTTTAACTAATCATACATTGATATATCTCATATATTCATAAAAATGAGTGAATGATACCGAAATGCCACATTGCCTTGGATATGTGTCAGAGAAAAGGAGATACAATAAAGTTTCCTTCTCTCTTACACAATAGTGTGCAGATGACAGCTTGAAAATTCTGTTTTTAGATAGCCATTTTAATTGTTTAAGAAACAGTTATTGTGTTGATTTTATTTTTCAAATAGTAGTAATTGCAGCACAAAATTTCAGTTGTGTTTCTTAGCTACCACTTAATTTTGAGTGTATGTTGATAGTTATATACATGTTATCACTTGATTTGAGAGGATAGTATATCTTTTGCAGAAAATAAAATATTAATTGGGGTTCTAGAAGAAGTAAAATGTCTTGACTGTTTTAAATTTACACTAGTATACTGATGTGAGAGAAAAAGAGAGAGAATGAATATAATGTTGAAGATTTGGTTTTATCTCACCAATAAAGATGTTCATTTTGAAATTGGTTTCCTTTTCTTAATTTCAACTCCTCCACAATTTAAGGAATTAAACATGTTCTAGTTACTCCCCAGACACACAGTTTTCTATGAATATCTGCATATCCCACTTTAAAACTATTTTTACACTTTTTAAATCAAATTTACTTGGGAGCCATACAAGTTTGGTTCCTGGTTAAAATGACGCAGAGGAAGAAGTACCCAGTCTTCTATAAATAGTGTTCCAGGAATCAAATTTAAAAACTTTTTTTTTCCAAGTCCAAAGAGAAAACTCATTCATTAAAACAAAATATAAAAATGTTGACTATGGATTTGGGATGAAATAACATGCAATTTAATAAAAGAAAAAGGTTGAAAATAAATGTGAAAAATGTTTTAAAAGGAATTAAAATATTTATTTCCACCCGTCAAAATTGAAAAGAGTGCTAGCTTTAAAGGTAAATACATTACGTTTTCCTTCATGATTACGAGACAAGCCACTCACTTGTTTAACAGTCGTGTGCAGTGCACAAGCCTTGGAATAAAATCATGGCCGACATTGAAAATAAATAAAGAAAAGTCAACAAACGTCTTAAAAGGATAAATGTGTTTAATAAAAATGTAAGTATTTTTCCATAACTCAAAACTAATTATTTTAATTATTTTAAACAGTGTCGGACGATCTTCCTTCCATTTGATTGTGAGTGGATATACATTTTATTATTTTGTCATGAACGGCATCACAGCGCGAATTCCACCGACGAACTTTAAAACACATATTTTAATTCAGCCAAAACAAAAATAAATTGTTAAATATTTACAAGTTAGAGAAATATAAGAAAAAATATGTTAAAGTGGCAATTCACATTACAACACACACACTCTTTTTTTCTCACGCACTATTATATACGGTACTCTTTCTATCTCTCGCACACACGCACGCACACACACACTTGTTTCAGAAACACACACACACACACTGTTTATCCCATTCTATCCCTTTTATAAACACACTCTATCTTTATCACTCGTTTACACTCGATCACAACCAGTCTCAATCTCTAACGCTCTTTTACACTCACTTTCTAACACTATCTCAATCAAACTCTCACATTTTCTCAATCTCTTACTTTCTACTCATATAATATATAATTTGGTAAACCCATTTTCGGTAATTGAAATTATGAGAAAATGGCATAATCAATTTTGACCAATCAACATTCACTTTAAAGATTAGGGGTCTAAGATATCGACAAAAATAGTACCATAGCCTTAAACTAAAACCCATTTTCCCATATTTTTCTTCTCTGTGTGCAATGGCTCATCTGTACAATCATTCTTTGTTCACATCACCATGGAAACCATGATTTGTATATTATAATTATATATTTCTTTGGTAGAAAATAATATTTCTATTCACTCTTGAGTGGTTTGGTCCAACAAATATTCACAGAGCTGGGAGGGGGGTCGTTTTAAAGATCTCGTCATGGCAAAAAGTGGGGAAATACATGTTTTGATTCAAATTAAAAACCGAAAGTTAAAATTTTATGTAAAGTTGACAGTCATTGACAATTAAACTTTTAACCAAAATATTCCCAAATTAAGTACTCTAGTGGAGTAGAATTCAGGAAGGTAGAATTATTTTTTATGAACATTTTACCAGTATTTGTGTGGAGGGAGAGTGGGATTTTTTTTTTTAAAAAACCTTCAATACACTCGATTGGGATTCAAACCCTGATTTCTCTGTTTCCAGCAATCCAGCCTGACATAAATAAGATGGCAACGCTCATTTTCTCATTAAATGACTGTGAGGGTACGTTATATAGCTAAACATTTCAAATTTTACTCTTTTCTCATCAACAATTTGAGACACTAATTAACTTATCATTGTAAAATTATAGTTCTATTAAAGATAAAAATCTTTTATTTAAAATATATTTTTATAAAACCAATAATTTTTAAGCTATAAGCAAATACATAAACCTTTTAATTCAGGTCTTTGAAAATAAGTTTGATTATTATGCTCTTTGGTGGGAAAAGATTTTTCTCTTTTCTCGATTCTTCTGTAACAGTGCTCCTAGTTCCTAATGCCATAGAGTAGGTAGCAGTGTATCATGTATGCTATTAACTATTTCATTTATGATATTTGGTGTAGTGTATGTACAACATTGATCTATATAATATAAGAGATCAATGATATACTCGTACAACAATGTATAGATGCATTATTTGGTTTCACAAATCTTACGAGTTTTTAGTAAATGTCTATTTTTAAATAAAATCAGGAGAAAATCTTTGTGGTGCACTGTACCATTTATAATATTAATTTTACCTCAGCTATATATAAAAAAAATCCTGCCCAATTGGTAGAGAGATTATTTTTTAAACACATTCTGGGTTTTCTGGTTGTGAAAGAGACGGTATATAACTAGTGAACTGCGTCCTAGCCCGGGTCTCAACAATGATAACCATAATTAGTTGATTGTACCTTACCTTTGGTCACTGGGAACCAACCAGGACACATGCTAAGCTAAGCATACATGGGCAATAAATAGTTAACAAATTAATTTTAGAAACATTGTATGAGAAAGTAATAGGAATAAAAATACATGTAAAAATCATTTTAGATATTATTTTATTTCGAATGCATGCCAATTTATATATTCCTGCCTGAGGAGCTTTAATCACGTAACATTACTATGGTAATCCATAAATCTCTTTTGAAATATTTTAAAATTGTTTTTTTAATTTCATGTTCTTGATTGAGATAAATATTCCATAACACTGGTTAAAAGACATTTTGAATCTGGTGTGTGATAATACATCAATTATTATGTGTTTTTTGTTGTAAAACCAGAATCTGCCTTCGGAAATGCTCTGTAACGTAATATTTGAGTTTTTTACTATTTAAAAAAAAAATATGTTCTCTTTTCTCCCCATGAATTATTACTGACTATGCTGGTTGCACTCTGTATTTTGATGCAATATATTATGGATGAAGTTCTAAAAATAGTCACTAGATGGCATGACAATTTAATTGAGGGGGAATGGTACTACCTTTGGCCGTTAGAGGTGATTCAGCTACCCACGTTGGCCCTATTGTTTAGTGCGTGTTGAAACTTGGATGGTGTTAGTCAATGTGTATATTTCTCTTTATTTATACCTTAGTTTGTGTTTTTGTGTGTTTTTGCTTTTCCTGAATTAACTAGTGAGACGTTCTGATATTTTTATGGTATAATTAGTACAGTGTTCTTAACGTAATGGCTAAACGTGGTGGTTGTGTAAACCACCACGATAACTTTTGCTATGTATGTGGTAAGCTCACTCCAAAAACCCAAAGAAAGCCAATCACTGACTTAGTTAAGAAGGCTTATAAACTGTATTGTGATAGTGCTTTTGGAGATCGGATAAACCTTTCGCACCTCATTTTGCTTGCATAGCCTGAACAACCACCATTATAGAATTGATGAAAGGAAACCGCTGTTCCATGCCGTTTGCTGTTCCAATGATATGGTGCGAGCCAAAAGATCATATGGACTGTTATTTTTGCCTGACAAATATTGCAGGACATTCCAGTAAAACTAAACATACACTTAAATATCGTTATGTTCCTTCAGTTCACATGCCTATGCCTCATGGGGAAGGTTGACCAGTTCGTGTTTGTCACTTGCAAACCACTGCATCAGAACCATCAGAGGAAAGAGAATCAGAAGATGCACGACCTTTGGAAGAATACACCTCTGAAACTCATGACAGATCACCTCACCCCATAGAACAGAAGGAAATGAACGATTTGGCCCGTGATTTAAAACTTTCTAAACAGCAAGCTGAACTGTTGGGTTCTAGATTGTAACAATAGTACCTTCTAGAGCAAGGTACACATATTTAAAGTTTTAGAACAAGAAGTAGCTGTTTGCATGGATATTTTGAAATGAAGAATTCAATGTGTGTGCACTGACGTGAATGGTTTGATGCTGGAGTTGGGTGTTCAACATAATCCACATGAGTGGAGAACATGTATTAATATATCTAAAGCAAGCTTAAAAGCAGTGCTATTGCATAATGGCAGCAAACTTCCACCAGTGCCTTGGACATAGAAAAACTTATGGAAGTATGGCTTTGTTGATGGAGGGAATCAAATATAAAGATTATGGGTGGCAGGTATGCTGTGATATAAAAGTTGTTGCACTGCTTACAGATTTACAGGATGGATTCACAAAATACTGTTTGTGTGTGTGTGTGTGTGTGTGTGTGTGCTTGTGGGACAGCCGAGACACCAAGAACCACTACAAAGTCATGGCCCATGAGGAAATTATACATTGTTGGAAAGGAAAATGGGAAATTTACTCCATTGGTTGAGCCGAGTAAAGTCATTTTGCCTCCGCTTCACATAAAGTTAGGCTTGATGAAAAACTTTGTAAAAGCTCTTTATAAAGAAGGTCAGGCCTTTAATCATTTGAAAAAAATGTTTCTCAAGCTGAGTCAAGCAAAGCTAAAAGAAGATGTATAAATATGCGGCCACAAATTAGGGCATTGTTGAAAGATTCAATCTTTGATGCTAAGCTTACAAATAGTTATCTGCTTGGTCTTCTTTCAAAGCTATTGGTTACGATTTTTTTGGCCACAGTAGAGACGATAAATATGTTTCCATAGTGAGTGGTCTATTGGACAACTACAAGAACATGGGGTGTAGAATGTCACTAAAAATTCACTTTTGACACTCGCATCTTGACTTTTCCCCAGAAAATGGGGGTGCTGTTAGTGAATGCTTTCACTAAGATATCCTGACCACGGAGCATCGTTACCAAGGACACTGGAACCCTTCGATGATGGGCGATTACTGTTGATTTCTTTTTAGAACGACTGATGAAACACCTTACAAAAGAAAAACATCGTCCTCCCATTTTGTCAAAGAAAAATTACATAAAACTTTGTAATTATTAATATCATGGCTTAATATGAATTATTTTAGTGCTTTTTGTTGATTTAGTTAGTTTGTCAAAGAAAATTGACAATACATTTTGTAAATATTAATATCATGGCTTAATGTGGATTATTTTAGTGTTTTTTGTTGGTTTTAATTAGTTTGTCATAGAAAACTGACAATAAATTTGGTAAATATTAATATCATGGCTTAATGTGGATTATTTTAGTTTGTCAAAGAAAATTGACATTAAACTTTGTATATATTAATAACATGGCTTAATGTAGATTATTTTAGTAATTTTTGATGGTTTAAATTAATTTTTTACACTACCAAGAAAACATAGATGAGTTCTGAGGGCTATGATTTGCTTGTAATTAAAATAGTAAATATTTGCTAGTGTCATATTATTTATTGTCTTTGTATTAGTGCTGTGTATCTTGGAAATGTGACGTATTAGAGAGAATCTGATTTTTTCACTGAATTCAGCACCCGAAAATTAGTTATATCCACCCATTTACAAACCAGGTACAGAAAAAAGTTTCAATTTGTTGAGCAGTGTAATTAGTAATACATTTTTTTTTTAAATTTATGAAATATTGAAATAGATGTTGTTACACAAAGACAACATGTATTATGATTATAGTTAATTAATCGTGGCTTCATTGGTCACGAGGTCTAACACGCTAATCTTACAGCAGAATAGACGGCCGATGTCGAGGAGATCGATTTTCTAATCTTGGTCAAATTCAATGAGGTTTTTTCCCCCAAATTGGTTATATTCTTTCCTTCCACACAAATGTGGGCTCACTGCCTATAAATAAAAACCTTCATAATCCCTAAATCAATCAGCGTAATTGGTACATAAGCGTATACCCAAACGGGTATTAAGACGTGGTGCTAAAAAAAACTTTAGTGTAAAAAATATTCTTGAGACAAATAAATATTACATGTCTAACACTAGTTAAAATGGTAACACCAAGTGTTGAAAAAAAACTCAGTAATTATTTTATAATACTTCTGATTTAATAACTGAGCAAAATGAGTTTAAAATTAATTCAGTTCTTGGAGAATCGTTAAAAATAGTTTCTGCTCCTGGACGGATGGAAATGGGGAAGGATAAAATTAGAATAATCGCACTCTTGAAAAAAACAACGCATCTGTTGAGATCTTGAAAAATTGTCTTTAAAGTGAAAATTCTCATACTAAGAAATCACGGAAACTGTTGAACTTTTCCCACAAGCATTTCAAGTGCGTTACTGAACATTGTACTAACTTCTGAAATAGTTTTAGGATTCTTAGGACCCCACATTTTTTTTTGCAAAAAATTCTTCACGCATGAAAAATCAAAGACAAGGATTATAGCCATGGTCAATACCACACACAAAATAGAAGTCCTTAATTCCACTTTTAAAATGTTCCAAATCATCTTTTTATAACAATGTTTTGTACATGAAAAAAACAGAAGCAGTAAATGGTTCAAAACAACCACTAGAAACTTAAAAAGATGATTTCAAATTTAAACAGAAATAATTTATGATATTGAAAGAGTAACAGGGCTTTCAAAATCATGAGATAACTTATGGTGTGTTGTGAAAATTAATAGTTTTGACATATACTATCACAATTATTCAAATATAGTTTTGTAAACTAGAAAACAAACACTTCCCCTCACTCATCCTTTCCACAGACAAGGCTATTTTTATTTTCTCACTCCACGCCGTCAAGCTTCCGAACCTGCCGCTAGAATGCACTATTGGTACTACAGCGTCACATTGACCTGATCTTTTTTGGTTGCAAGCAAACAGCATTCTCTCAACGAAAAATAGGGTTTAGTTGTAAATTCAGAGGTGAGTAAACTAAGCTATTTATTTCCACTCTCCACTTTGAATATGCCATTTTATATGCCATATATTAAGGACTTACTTCGGTGAATGTCCGGAAATTAATAATTAAAACATTTAATTTTTCAAGCGAGTCTTGGTAAGACCAAGGCTACCAACATAAAAATGGTTTTGTCACCCAATAAATTAAATTTAAAATGATTGTTTATATATATATATATATATATATTTTAAAAAAAGGCGGAGTCAAATAATGTCAGAATGAGAGCTCAATGGTATCCATGGTTTAAATAAATTGTCTTCTAAAAGTTCTTATTTTAATCCATGAGCCTTTATTATCCTAAAGATATACTTTGATAAGTACAGGCTATCCAACTCGTCGTTATGTAAACTCCTCCATTCCCCAGTAGCCTCATCCCTTTTTAGATCAAATATCTTCCCTAAGCCCCTTGTTTTCAAACCCCCTATATATTTTTTGTCATGTAAGTCAATAGACCACGTTTAACTCCCATATAGAACAATTAGAGAGATTGAAAAGAGCTTTATCTTGGAAAAGACTGGGCCCACAAATCGCGTCTTACTGAACAGTGGTGCATGGCGCTGTGACCACACGGCACACCTAACACCATTTGCATTGATTAGTGCTAGAATTGATAAAATACAATATTTGAAACTTATTAGTCTGAAGTGAGAGGGTAAAGTGAGTGAATATTAAATAAATTGACCCAGTGCGAGTACAAGAGGCCACATAAAAAAACACTTCTTATGCAACCTTCTGGCATACATTGGCTTCTCGGAACGTAGTCTAGTGTACTTCTGCACTCATGTAGGAGTAGGAGGTCTACACACTATCATAAAATGAGATAATGGTTCCTCTACTCTAAAGATTTAAAAGATTTAAAAAAAAAAATAGTTTGGGACCAACATAAATATTTTGTATGAAACATGAATTGGAGCACAGCTAGCGTAATTATGTTTTATTGTTATGAATATACATTTATTTATTATTTAGCATGTCAACCAAATGGTTGAACAGCTACAAGAAAAGTATTTAATATTTTTGGGATTTTATGCGAGACATAAATTAAATCAGCATATTTAATTTAATCTGTTTCTAAAGTTATATCTTCTGATCTACGAAAGTTACCTATCGTCTAACCTCCTAACACGTGGTTGATCAAAAATATTGTCTTTTGATAATTACGGTGTTAAATATCAAAGAAGAAGGCTAATATTATTGTGTTTATGAACTAAAGACTTTAACACTTCGCTTTTCCTGGTGGATAATAATTCATAAACGGGCGTTCTACAGCCACGTGGTGTACACACACGAAAAATGTTAAAAAATATGTCTATATCCTTATTTCTCATAAAAACAATAGTGGATATTAAATAAGTAAATTAATACAGATATATTATGCTATAATATATTTATGAACAAGCTCACCCCAGCCAGATGTCTGCAGATATCATTCTTTTAAAAAACACGAGGTTTTCAACCATGGCCGACCCTACACGTGCGCGCTTGTTGAACTCAGCTGGAGAAGAGACTGGAGGTCAAGATTCGACGCCTACACCTGTTGCGCACACAGAGATACTGGTGGTCATTTAAAGAACCTTGGATAGTGTTCATTTGTTTTTCCTTTTCTCCCCACGTTTATTCTCCTTTATTTCTGTCTGTTCTTACATTCTTATTTTCCATTTCTTTTTCGCCTTGTCCTAGCCAGGTTTGGTATATATATGGGCCGTCCAGAGATAGCATTTCGTAGAATAATTCCACGACGAGTCGAGACTACAAGAAGTATTCGCCGCCCGGCGCCGACACTATAGACCATGGAGACTGCGGCGTCAGATTCGTAGAATAATTTCACTGCGAGTCGAGACAACAAGAAGTATTCGCCGCCCGGCGCCGACACTATAGACCATGGAGACTGCGGCGTCAGATTCGTAGAATAATTTCACTGCGAGTCGAGACAACAAGAAGTATTCGCCGCCCGGCGCCGACACTATAGACCATGGAGACTGCGGCGTCAGATTCGTAGAATAATTTCACTGCGAGTCGAGACAACAAGAAGTATTCGCCGCCCGGCGCCGACACTATAGACCATGGAGACTGCGGCGTCAGATTCGTAGAATAATTTCACTGCGAGTCGAGACAACAAGAAGTATTCGCCGCCCGGCGCCGACACTATAGACCATGGAGACTGCGGCGTCAGATTCGTAGAATAATTTCACTGCGAGTCGAGACAACAAGAAGTATTCGCCGCCCGGCGCCGACACTATAGACCATGGAGACTGCGGCGTCAGATTCGTAGAATAATTTCACTGCGAGTCGAGACAACAAGAAGTATTCGCCGCCCGGCGCCGACACTATAGACCATGGAGACTGCGGCGTCAGATTCGTAGAATAATTTCACTGCGAGTCGAGACAACAAGAAGTATTCGCCGCCCGGCGCCGACACTATAGACCATGGAGACTGCGGCGTCAGATTCGTAAAATAATTTCACTGCGAGTCGAGACAACAAGAAATATTCGCCGCCCAGCGCCTACACTATAGACCATGCAGACTGCGGCGTCAGATTCGTAGAAAGGTTCCACCGTGAGTCAAGACTACACGGAGTATTCGCCGCCCGGCGCCGTCACGAAGGACCATGGCGACTGCGGCGTCAGATTCGCTACCTTCAGCCGTGACAACGGGATAAGGGGTCGCCCTACTCAATTCACCGTGGACATGGACGACGCGTTCAGCTGTACTGGTATCCTGTCGTCGTGGCCAAGTCCTTGCTACTAGGACTTTTGTAAAGTAATGTAACTTATGCATCCTTCTTCAAAGGAAAATTATATGTCTTTTATTTCATGAGAAGCCTCGTTTGGTTTCTAGAAGAATAGTTTTGTTTTGGTTTACTAAATTTGGTATGTCTAACTTGAGCATAGATGTTTGCTAAGATTATTTATGTGTCACATGGCACTGTTCTTACATTAAAGCCTCTGGCTAAGAATGTTAGTGTTGAGACTTAGTCTGAGTCACGAGTTCGTTACTCCTTCGTTCCGAATTTAGTCATGACGTCCTAAACGTCATGAACATTAGTTTTTTATATTGGGGGCTACTACCAGGATGTCTGTTTACTTTAAAAACAAGTTTAGAACTTTATGTAAATGTTGTTGAAAACTGTGAATTAGCTGAGTATTGGCTTAATGGCGCTACCCAAGGAAATTGCCTTAGATTCATTGTGGGGTCCGCGCTAATTATTCTATTTTTATATTAGCCTATGATTAGGTTTTGATTTAGCATAGAAATTTATAGTTATCAATGTACTATATTATGCTGGCAGTACCATAGGGGAATAAGACCAGCAGTAGTACTTTAGTGACACCTGTTTCCTAGCCTCCAATCAGCTGGAGATATCAGCTGTGTATTCATAATGTTTTATGGATACCTATTAATAACAAAATCTACCAAGTGAGACTGTGTAAATGTTACATTCTTTATTTACTCTTTGCTATTTGTTCAATCTTTTGAAACCTGTATTTATGACAATTTATCTTTTGTTTACTATAATAAATATATGTGTTAAAATTACTCTATATTTCTATACATATTTAATTGCTGTGCGCAACCAGTTCAATTATAACATTCACAATCTTGAAAACAAACAAATCTTTTCTTAAGTATTTCTTTGCTTTAGTCTTTCTCTACCAAAGTGGAGTGAATATTAATAAATATGTGTACTAGTATAGAAGCCTTAAATATAAAACTTTTATAAACTTAGTGCGATACTAACTAAACAAAGTTTTGTCTTATGATGATTATAGATTACAATATAGCTTATTAATTTAAAGTTCAAAATAATAATTTATTTTACTTCTTGAAATTAAAAATTATTATTTTTTGAACTGTGGTATCATTTTGTTTAGAAATAATATCCCCACTATTTCTACCAGTATTCTATCAAACGTTTTATACTAATAATTATAACATGTATGAAGGCATGCTAATAATTAACTGAAATTCTTAATTGAACCTTTAACTCTAAACACATTTAGTTTTATTAGTATATTTGAGCTCCCAGTGTCAACACTAGTACAACCATTTTGAAAATTAAACAATTATGTTTTACAACACTATATGAATATACTAAGAGAACTTAAGAACATAAATATAAAATTTTTTAGCTTTGTTTCTCTCTCTTTAGTGAAATACCTTAAGAACTTATGTACACATTATAACGATGTTCATTTTATTATAAAGGGTTGCAGATATTATCATGCTATATGATAAATAAAAAAAGCTAGACTTTGGCAGCCTTAAACTATGGTATTGGTGGCTTAATAAAATTATGTTCACACTAAGTTAAACAACGAGATGGCCGAACGATTTTATAATAATGGAAATTGACATGAATAAATAAAAACGGAAAATAAATTAATGAGAGTAAATTTAATAAACCACCTAGGAAAAGAGGAAAAATCGTGGGAAAAATCCAATTCACAAAGGTGACATCTGCTTTTTTTACTTCAATATTTTATAGTAGGAATAGTCACACAAACATTTAAATATAAATTTAAATACAAATTAATGAATGTTTCGGCATATTTTCTTTTATCAAACATAATTATGTTAGGTTTGATATAATTATTATGTTTGATAAAGGCAACAGTGCCAAATTATTATTCAATTTGTATTTAAATATGTGTGACTATTATTACTACAAGCCTTGACAGAATAAATAAATACAATGTCACCTTTGTGCATTGAATTCTTACTATATATTTTCCTCTTTTTCTAGGTAGGCTTTCTTAATTAAAATTACACTTATTAGTTTATTTTTCCTTTTTCTTTAATTTTATCAACTTCTCTGTTCACACTAAATTACTATAGTGAGGGCTTAGCCATGTGACATAACTGCAACGTTCAAATAAACAAATGATAATTTATCTGCTAAATGGTGAACTGAACAAGGACCAAAAATATGAATCGTCTAAAAGGATAACATTAATTAAATACAAGTAAGTTATAATGTAAATAATTGACTGTAACATAATTTGGTAGTCCGTTAAATATAAAATAAGACTTATAATGAAGCCTAAATAATTTTATTATACGAATTTTATGGTGAGTTAGACATTTTTAAGGATATTAAATGAAACGAAAAATATGGAGAGTTCATATTGAAGTTTAATCTCGTGTTTGTATATATAAAAAAAACCTCAAGGCTTCTCTGACACCACTGTATAGGATACATAAGAATTACAAAATTAACAATTTTTAAAACTTAATATACGTGGAATACGTATATGATTTTATATTTGCATTTTTATCACAAGAAACTGATTAAAACAGGTGCATCATATGATCCACAAAATGTAGGAACTACAATCAATTTAGTTTCATTTGACCACAAATATTGAATCAAACTTGTTGTTCTTGAATAAACACCAATATGATATAAAAGGGTTCCATTTGTATCAAGGACATGTAGTTCCTTGCGATTGATGCTGCTAATAAGAGTTTCGCCGTGCCCTTTAACCATTTTCCCAAAAGCTCGATCACCACCACAGGACTTAGGATATGCACCACACAATCCTTTCCGAGAATCCCAAAAATAAATTTTCCATCTCGAACAATATGCAAATAAAGTATCATACTGAATCAAAGAATCATTCCATGCAAGGTAGTCGTTGAAATATAGCTTTTTATTTTTTTTTCTTGTCCCATAAATTCAATTTAAATGTGTCGTCTCTTAAGATTATTAAATGACTGTTTAAAGAAATATTCAAAACTCGGCTGTTGAGTTCTATCAAAACATTCCAACGGGAAGTCTTAAACTCGTATGTTAAGATACAGTATGCGAAATTATTATTACTAATAGAACTTGACATATACAGCATAGATTTGTAAAATTTCATTTCTCCTATGGCACACATATTATTTGGTAGGGAAATTTCTTTGTGCATCTTGCCTGAAAAGACATGCCAAATGTTTACCGTGGTAAAATAATAGGCTGATGCTGCAATCAGTCCTAAATCATTTTCAACGCATATATAAGTATCAAATAAAACCTCAGCCAGAGCTTCTTGTTTGTACTTTTTAAATGTTTCCTTCGTGTCATCATTATAATCCATCAAACTAGATTTCCACATTAATTTCTTGTACAATCTGTCAGTTATACATTCGTTTTGTGCAAGACTTACATGCCACACTTCAATCAAACATTTCTGTACCACTATCATGTAGTTTCCTGAAAAAATAATTTCACTGACGACTACTTTCTTCAAAAAACACTGAAACCATTTTATAAAGTAAGGTACCCCCTGAACATTCCAAAGTGTTATTTGGCCAATTTTATTTCCAATTGCAAGAATGGAACCATCGCAAGCAATGCATGATGTAGGTTGATTTAAATTCTCTGACTCAAAGCATGGGATATCGTGTTTAGTGAAAGCTCCTTTGCGCCAATTTTTATTCAACTGAACATTCTGAACGTAAAATACTTTCCAGTCACAAATTAAGCTCAGTCTTGAGTCTTGTGATGGACTGGGTGGCTGCATAATGAATTGAGGTTTGACCACATCAGGATAATTTGACATAACTGAAGTTAAATTACTAACAGGATTTTTAACTGTCCAATCATTTTTTTGACACAACTTGAACCATAGATTATTTGTGTTACTTGCTTCTCTCCAATCATAACAACAAAATGAACAAGAGGTTAAGTCTTTCTTATTTAGGTGATTAAATATATTTACCAACATTTCTGAAGGAAGAATAGGAAGAGGGTCCATGACGGTTTAGTTAAAATAACCCTTCACCTTCTTAGTCCAAGATCTTTACTTGTAACAAACTAATAAATTATAGTTTTTGTTTGATTTCAATGAACGAGACATATACATAATAATATATAAACTTTTCACGCGACTTTCACAAGCTCTAAATATAAAGTGGGCAGTGGGCACTTTATTAAACCATTGGTAGTTTATAAATCAGCCACGTTCACGCTGATGTTCATAGATAATACATAACATTTTACATAGCACAAGATCCTCAAGTTTAAGTATTATATTATACAGTATTATTAATTCAATATAATTGATTTAATAAAATTAACAAATTTAGCAAATATTAAATTATAATCATATGTTAAGCTTGTCTAACGAAGGAAAAACTAAGATTTTTGACTTGTGTTTTTGTGTTATTCACAGTCATGTTATGCTCAAAGTTTGTTTCAAAATTAATGATTCATGATTATAGAAACATAATATAATAATAATAATAATAGTTTCATAAATACCTGTAGCTCTAAGCTATACATGCTTAACATCATTTTAACAAACTAATAGAACTACCTACCTATAATATAACTAAGCAACATACTGTCTTATAATAAAAATGAATCATGTTTATACAAGTTAATTGAAATAGACACACAAAATTATATTTAAAAAAATGCATAATTAAATACAAAATAAACCAATTTCAAACCTAGTTTTAACCTTTTTGTTTGTTTCGTATAGAAATACTTAAGATTTTAAAATATGGATACATCCAAATGTTTCTTAGGTGAATGCGCTTCACCCCACATAACATGTACATAAATTATTATGCTCTAATACATAAGACAACATTAACTTGTCTTAGCGCTTGATCGTGAAATAATCCCAAAGAGTGCAATAAAGTAAGAATATAATTTATAAAACAACAACAATGTTAAATGTGTCGCTCATGATCACAAAAGTAAACATCAACGTATGTGTTGATACGAAGATTAGATAATTAAATCATGGGCATGGGAATATTTTCTATTTTGGCTTTAGTAAGGGATTGAGGCCAAACTGAGCTTGTGGCGTTCTCATAAACAACGTTTGCACACATAATAGATTGAAGTACGCTGCACACAGCAGTGCCCCTTTCACATATTCAACGCAACTTGTTCGGAAACCGTGGGCATCTCCGGCTCTCAAAAATGGTGTTTTTGGCACCCATTTAAAGTGTTTAGTAGGAGACTATTAGCCCCCAAGACGTTCCCTCCTCTCTATAATTCCTACACTCCAGGTTTATACTAGATTTTTGACATATAGTATGTTCTGTGGTAGTTATTTGAGCTTGTTGGCCATCATATTATTTTAAAATCTCAAGTAGGCTATATCTATACGGAAAGTGAGCCTTTAAATCCGTCAGAAGGTACTTTACAATTTACATTATTTTAATCTTATTTATATTTATTTGATCTTGTGTATTTATGATATTATATATTTATTTTAAAAAAGTTAAATAATAGAGACTAGTGTTTTAGTATAAACTTCATTGAAATGTGCGACTATTAAAGTTGCTATACTTCAACGTTCCCATCTTTTAAATATGTTAAAATTAAAATCATATTAAAATAATAAATTGCAATAATCCAAGCCTCAAAATTAATGTATAGCATCTACAACCCCATCAATATGTTTAAAATAACTTTAAATTACTTTAAGAGTATTTTAACGTTAATAAAATACATAACATCTCCTCTGGGGTGAGTGTGTGGAGGGGTTAAGGAGGTGGTGAGGGGAACGGCTTCATTACTAGTCACCGCAGCTATAATTTTATTTTTATTTTATTAATATAGTGACTTAAAATGAGGCAATTTTACTAAATAAAATATAATTGAGACACTTATGAGTTTATTAACTAAAATAGAAGAATACAAATGTATTAGCTTTGCAATGGTTTAGTTGCATTTATATCAACTTTTTCTCGATATCGTATAAATATGTTGTTGAGTTTTCACAGAAAGATTGGCCTTATGGATTGTGTAGCCTACTCTTAATCGTAGGGCTAGGGAATAATTCTTACAGGCTTCACTAAAAAGTGTATGCCCTCATTGTTTTTTTTGCCATTTCCATGGGGAAAACAAATAAAAAATTCAGATATGTGATTGGGCAGGTATGTAAAAAAATTCATCTCGTATTTGGCTAGATCTGATACCGTTTTCACATAGGTTCTCTCTGTTGACGTTTGCTACGATTCTTTATCACGAATCTTCTTTATAATGTTCTTTAGGTGTAAGTAAGTATACATAAATAAATGCATAATGTTTCCGTGTTCGTCTAAAGCCCCAGTGTGTTACACAGTGCGTAGTATTTTCTCTGGTGTGCTATAGACTTGGATAGGCAGCCGTACAGGTCATTTATCTTTAGGCAGTCAGTCTTGCTCATGGCCTTCCTCTGACCTAATTTCACTCCACGGTGCTTCGGCGTGATGGTTGGTAGACCCTTCTCCTTGCTGGAGACATAAGAGATACAATATAACAATGAGAGGATTTAAACACGCCAGCTTGAAATTAAGTCAAGTTCACAAATGAACCTGCATGGCTGAGCCTATCAGTGGGTGTGTTGAAAAAGAATAATTACTTTACTAATATGAATATTTTACTCTCAATACCAATACTTTTTTTTTTACTAGATACTATATTGGGCTTGTTAATATGATATTTTTAAAACTCACGCTGAAAGAGTCAGATTAAAGGTTTTTGCTGCTTTGTTCGGAAATAAGCTGGACACATAGCTAAGCCTTTTATTTACAAAATTTGATATATTTTTTAATTACCGCATCTGACTAACTGTTCAGGTTGGATGTATATAAATTGTGATAGCGAATTTAATGGCGTAGAGATGAGGAAAGAATCATTTTAGAGGTAATCTACCCGATTTGCCTGGAAGGAAAGTGGGAAACTACTAAGGGAAAGCCACCCTCAGTAGACCCGATCGATACTCTAACATAATCTACCCATAATCAGCAGGCTGATATAATACGAGAATGACGCCCTATGCCATTCGGCAACTGAAGTGTGTTATTTTTTATTTTTGGTGATTTAACATAAGGAACGGATAACATTTTAGCATGATTCAAATGTTTTTTTTTAAATCTTTGTTATTAGATGAGTAAAATATTATAAGGATATAGAGAAAAAAACTTGACAATTTCGTGTATTAAAAAACACACCCTAGACATGATCTTTGGATAAAAAATATTTCTTATTCTTTCATTGCCGATATCTATTGTTATCGATAATTTTCTTTCTATAAAAACATGATATCAATAATTTTATTCTTCTCTAGAACTTAGTAAAATATTTATATTTTTCTTTCATTACCACATCCTTAGCTATAAGACAGAACGCATTGGCTATCGCTGGTGGAGGAGCCAACATGCTAAAAACAAGAACTTTCATTGGATATCTTGAAGAGATCACCTAAGAATACTTTATTGTTATTGTATTAATTGTCCAGTTCTATTAAGTATTCTACAATAGTAAACAATACAAGTATTTGAAGTTGCTTACGGCTATAGGTTATACTATTGAAAATCACAGAGGGGGAAAAAAACTCACCTAAAGTAATTTGGCCCGTAATGCATGACGCTGTCATAGTCGTATTCAAAGTTGTAGGTCGTATTCTCGAGGCTCTCCTTATCGAAGTTAACTTTAAACTCTGTAAAAAAAAAACTAAGTAATTCTACTTAAACTTATCTGGTTAAATATAAGTTCAGATGATTCATTTAAACTTTTCAATAAAATACAAATACCTTTAGTGAATATAAGGTTAATAGCATTTTCCGTTCATTCTCAAAACGGTTTAAAAATATTTCAAGTTTCTATCATACCATATTCAATTATTTAAAAGTCTTATTTTCTTTTATAAAGGGATGCAAAGCGTGTCTGTCTGTAGTAGCACAGTTTAGTATATATGGGCAGTGTGCGTTGATACATACTGCGTTGTCGCCGTGTCCCTCCACGAGTGACTGAGTCCCGAGGCCCTCCAACCATCTCCTTTTATAGCCAGTGGCTGGTGGGTTGTCGGAAGGTCCCGGGAGGGGCAGCCACGGGCGGAAGGACATCGGCGACCACAGCCTTTATTTATTAATCAATTACAATCGTGATCACAAATACAGAGTCAATCAGATATATAATAATTCTAGGAAATCCGTTGGTATGTCCTGCATCCTGATGGTTGCCGCATCAGCTGCTTCCTCCTGCAGGAGCTGCAGGGTCTGCTGCCTGGATGGATAGTCCGCTGGATTGAGGTCTGAACCTAGCAAGTATGAGTCGATCCAGAACGTACGGTGTTTGTTGCTGACGTAGAAGTGAAAGTTGCATAGTGCTGTGTCGGTGAAGGTCAGTCCTCTGCCTTTCAGGGGTGATGCGAAGGCTGTGGTGTTGTCTGTGCCTATCCTAATCGTAGATGTTCCTGTTGTTTGGTGTTCCCACAAGAGTGTGAGGAGCTTTGTTGGTTTCGGTGTAATCTTAAAACCTCTGGACTGTGCATTCTCCTCTATATGGTGAATGTCCGACCATTGCCCACGGGGTGGCATCGCTGTAGAGGTCGACTGGTCGCGTGGAAGGGTCCTTCCACGTACAGCAGCGCCACCTTGGGTAGGACAGTGTTTTGAAGTCAAAGACTGGTAGCCTTCGGTATATCCTGCTGGTAATGTATTGGGGCCAATGAAGATTGTGCCCCAACCACTAAAAATATCCGGCGATTCTTGTGGTTCCCTTACTGCCCGTGCTTGGTAAGTGGTGGAGCAGGGCTGCAGCCCATGTCTGGGCGTCCTCCGTGAGTTTGAGTGTGGAGTCACGGTTATCAATGATGAAGCCCAAGTAGGTGAGGTGCTGTTGTGGTGCTGCAGAAGATGTCTTGGTGTTTAGGGTCAGCCCTAGAGGGTAAAGGAGTTCCGGTATGTATTCCAGGGTCTCTTTCTCTTGAGAATACCACAGGAAATCATCTATGTAGGCAATACCTATGACCCCCGTGAATACTTATTGTATAGCTTGGATTGACTCTTGTGATACCTTACGCAGGATCGAGGGGGGCAAGGTGTGGCCCATCGGTAGGCGAATAACTGAGTACTTCACTACCTTGTAGTAAATCCCCGTTAATCTCCTTGAGTCTTTTGCCAATGGAATCTAGAAGAAAACAGAACGAAGGTCGGTCTTTTAGAGCCAGGCGTTCGGTGGGATATTTGTAGGGCGATCCCTGCTGTGTCTAAACTGAATCTAGGCGTCTATATGTAGTTGGTCCAGGGAATGAACTCGTGGATTGTCCTCCATATCTCGTTGCTTTTTGGAATCAAAAACAGTGTGAAGGCGTCGGTCATTGCTGGGTTTTCTTCGGAGTAGGGCGGTGTCCAGCCAATATCGTATCACTAGGTCCATCTGTTCGAAGCTTTAGGTTCTGTTAAAGTTATGAGGGGCGTCACGGGGTCTCGGCAGGATGGCCCCTTCCTGGCAGATCTTTAACCTTGTTCTATTGTTTCACAAG
>CABFVX010002354.1:105000-117820 GCA_902151425.1 Timema shepardi | reverse complement strand
GGGTTTTCTGCATCAGCAGTCGCATGGTTTAAAGGGAGTCAGCCTTATGATATACTAATTGCCGCTGGCTGTGAGGACAAGGCAAGAATCTTAGTCAGGTGATTTTGAACATGTATAGTGATTTATAACATCTCCCCACCCCCTTTTACACATAAATACACACACACACACACACACTCTACGCTAATGTGTGTGCACTTCCTCTAAACAACGTTCCTTAATTTGAATATGAGGCCACTGGTATTTTCATGAAAACTATGGCAACCCAAATAATAGGTATGGGATATTCTTTACGACTAAAATTTGGTATTCAATGTTGGCATAGATCTCAGAGTTTGCACGGTTGATGGTGCTACCAGCCGAATCCACAGTATTTTAATATTTTCCAGAAAAGTATGAGGTCACAAATAACAGTAGTTGGATGTATTTATAGTAAAAATAAGAAATGTGTGCCATTAATTTAGTGATAGTACTATGCGAAGTTAGCAGCACCCAACGTGTTTGAATATTTTTACGAACACTATTGCGGACTAACGGCAAAAAATTACGGGACTGTACACTATTTCGGGCACAAATCGAACACTACATATTTGCATAGGTTTAGTAATTTATCAACGCCCAACAAAGCTTGAATGCGTTTAAACCAAACTATGACAGAACATAATTTGACAATTGTAGCACAAACTCAGCACGTGACAGTGCTATGTATTCACATTCACAATTTAAACATAGTGTTCCATAATTTTTACCAATGGTAAAGAAATACATTTAAAAAATATACATTTTAGTATATTAATGGTAATAATAATGCTACATTGCAAACTATAACATCTAGGAACTCAAATTAGTCTTCATCTAGCCTTTGGCGTATACAATTATCAATTCTACAAATAATAAATGAAATGGAATCCTTTTTATAAACTATTTAAATATTTTGAAAAAAAAATTAGCATTAGGTGTTCAAAGAAAAGCGTTTATTTTAAGAATTATTTCATCAATGTATTGATCAAGCTCCTGATTTTTTTTTTACATCTATGGTCATAAATAAACGGCACTCAAATGTATGTCTGAGTTTGGATACAACCTCATATAATTATCGTGGACTCCGGTTGGATACAACTATGACGTCACAGGGTGTACAGGTGGAAGAAACTAGGGTCGGCCTTAAAGTTAGGGCTGGCCAGTACTGAATACAACATGGTGTTAACACAACTTATTGTTTTAAGGTGTTTTGATGGAAACTATGGGGGTACAGATTATGAGAGTAAGATATTCTTGTGCCACAAATATATCACTAAAGATAAATAAAGGTTTCAGAATCTGTGCCGTTATGGGTGCTGCCAGCAGCACCCATTTTTTTGTGTTTTCATGAAAACTACGACGGCACAAATTATGGGGATAAGATATTCTTGTGGCACAAATTCAACACTAAATATTGGCATAGCTTTCAGACGTTATGCCGTTATTGGTGTTGCCAACTTCATGGGCCTGGGACTTCGACAGTCAAAAATTTTCCCACCCCTGTGTTGAATGCGCATTCAAAGAGAGAAACGTGTGTTCAGCATAATGTATCGAAAGGGGGAAAAGAAATGAAGCAACAGACTACGTGAGACGTGCAGTTGGCAGAACCCAGCGTTTTTTTAAGTTTTCACAAAAATTATGGCGGCACAAATTATGGGTATAAGATATACTTGTGGCACAAATTCAGCACTAAATATATGCATAGGTTACTGAATTCGTGCCATTATGGGTGCTGCCAGCAACACCCATTGTTATTTGGTGTTTTCGCGAAAACTATAGTGGCACAAATTATGGGCGTAGGATATTCTTGTTGCACAAATTCAGCACTAAATATTGGCATAGGTTTCAGAATTTGTGCCATTATGGGTGCTGCCAGCAGCACCTACTGTTTTTAGGTGTTTTCACGAAAACTATGGTTGCACAAATTATGGGGGTGGGTTATTTTTGTGGCACAAATTCAGCACTAAATATTGGCATGGATTTCAGAATTTTTGCCAATATGGCTGCTGCCAGCAGCACCCACTGTGAGTGTTTCTGGAGTTCTCACGAAAACTATGGCGGCACAAATTATGGAGATTGGATATTCTTGTGGCACAAATTCAGCACTAAATATTGGCATAGGTTTCAGAATGTGTGACGTTATGGGTGCTGCCAGCAGCACCAACTGTTTTTAGGTGTTTTCACGAAAACTATGGCGGCTCAAATTATGGGAATAGGATATTCTTGTGGCACAAATTCAGCACTAATTATTGGCATAGGCTTCAGAATTTGGGCCGTTATGGGTGCTGCTACGTGAAGTTGGCAGCACCCACAGTTTCTCGAAGTTTTCACAAAAACAATGGCGGCACAAATTATGGGGATAAGATATTCTTGTGGCACAAATTCAGCACTAAATATTGGCATAGGTTTCAGAATTTGTGCCGTTAGTGGTGCTGCCAACTTCATCATTGAAATGTAGCACTACTGGCATGCTAGGAAAGTTACCTTGAATTAAGGCAACACTTCAAATGTTAGAAGTACCATAGCGTCTTTATGAAGACAGTGCCTGCCAAGGTTTCCTTGTACCAATATAGTCGTTAAAGCACTATCCTATATCCTTATCATTTCGTCTTGCTTACTAAATTTCACAAAATTATTTTGCGCGTATATAAAGTCTTAACCAATAACCTTACAGATGGTTTAGTTTACTTATCAGAACCAGTTATTCATTGGCTGGAATGAAAAGATATAATTATTTAATGTTTCCTATCCATGTTGAAAACAATGGCCGAAAAAATGAGCTTCGTATTTTTCTCAGTAACTTCTTCAATGGTTATGTAGTAATAGTCACCATTATTTTTACATTACAAGTTTAACTACAAAATAAGGTAAGAAAACACTATGCCTGTGCTTATGATGCGTGAGTATTTATACTATCCAATTATTATTTGAAGAAAATAGAAAAGAGTTAACATTTGTAAATTATGTTTTTGTAACTCATATTATAGTTGTCCTTGGAAAATAGCGGACACCAATTCTGCGGAGCTTCTGCGATAGCTGAGTATTGGGCGCTGACGGCAGGACACTGTGTACAAGAGTGAGTCTCAAAACTTACAAAAAATTAAACTTAATATTAAGAAGTTTGATTTCAACCTAATTTTGATTTTATTTTCATGTGTCATTTTACTATAGATTTAACAAGTTATTTTTTATTTTTTATTTAGCACCATGTATTACTACCCGTTCAGGTTATACGCTTAAGTACAAATTACGCTTATGGATTAGGAATTGCAAAGGTTCAATATAGAGGAAGTGAAGCCACATTTATATGGAAGGAGAGAGGAAAAATATTTAAAGAAGACCACCCCCAGTAAATTGACTGAAATTATAACTTTGATCGCGCCGTCCTCGGCAGTCTAGCTCAACATGAAACTAGCGTGTTAGCTTACTTCGCCACCAAGGTGGGGTTAACAAGCTATAACCAGCTTTGGTGTTCCATAGTTTAGGCATCTAGTTTGTAATGTATTAGATTGATATTGACGGGGGAGGCTTAGGTTACAATCATTGCTGGTTCCTCTGGGATTGGTTTTCCACATGTGAAATTATATCAGTGTGATTTTACTATTCCATTCTCTTTGTCAATGTGGTTTTACTTTTTCTCTGCCACTTTTCTCATCCCTTCTTACTATATTCAGTCTTCTATAACAATGATGTCAAACGTTATAAATAAAAATATTGATAATATTTAACAGTTCTAAATATAGTTTTGGGATAAAGTGAATACGTTTCATAATAAATTGTTAAACGTTGAGTAGAAAATAAGTATTTTAATAAATAACTTTATAATAAATGTACTTTATTATTTGTGACTGAATGTGGCTGTTATCTTTCTTTGTTTTATTTAAGTATAGTAAGGAAAGCTAGAACATATTCCCACATGAAAAAAATAAGGATATATGGTGAAATAGAAAATAATATTTTGTATGTAAATCTATGTATTTGAACACAATTTTTACTTTTCATTATCTAAACAAACAAAAGAGCGTACACTCCGTCGTAATTGAAATGTAGCAACTTATAATTCACTTAGCCCGTGAGGTAAGATATTCCTCCACACTTGACTGCAGAATAGTTTGCCTAGCTACGCCCAACACCTAAGCTAGAGAAGGCCTTAAGTCATTAAATTATTTCTTGACTGTTGGGAAGGAGTGATGGGGTAGGGGTTATGTCTTTTAGCGATGCCCGAATGGTTTGATTTAATAAATTAATTTTGCTTTATTGTTCTTATAATGATAAAATAAATAACTAATATTTACATACTAAGTTAATTAATTATGTTTGCTTTCATTAACATACGGACTGGTATTTTTTTAACTATTAAATGTTTAACCAAGTCAAACATTATTTGGGCACTGTTACCCACATTGATTGGTTTTACATGGTAACATAAAGCTAGTCTCTCCTTTTCCAGAATCTTCTTTACTGTTTATAGCCAATTATACATTTATTAATTATTAGTTATTATATTACACATATGTAACATAAATAACAAATTAACTCTAAAATATTTTTACTTTATTTGTAAGAAGCTGAGTTTTAAATACATTTGTAAATTTAAGGGTTCCAACCCTAATTTAAAATATTTTATATTATTTCCAGGTAGACAAAAAATAAATATTGATAAAATCTCATCAATTGCACATTTTTTAGTTGTAAAAATGAATTTATTTATTTCTTCAAAGTTATTATGACTGTGTATAACTTTGTGGGAGCATAGTTCAATTCCATATTTTATTTAATGTTACCATACCGGTCACAATATAACTATTAGTAAAACGCTTTAATAATTAATTATTTGATTAAGAAAAGGTGTGGTTTATTAAGATTTGCGTTGTTTATTATCATTTAATAACAAAGTGAAAGTATAATTTTAACATTTTTTTTTGCAAATCTGTGTTTTACTAAATAAATTCTGGATATCCAAACAATAAAACTGGCCATGTCGTAGGCAAGTAATAATACAATATCAGAGTGAGTAGATTTAAATGATAATTGAAAAGCAAGGATAAATATTGCTTTGTATTACGAGCTTAAAACCACTTTACATACATAATATCTCTACCTTTTTAATGATTGGAACATAAATATATTCAAGTAAAAATATATTGTAGCTCTGTACAATATTTAAGAATATCTGTCTATAGTCAAGGATACCTGGAATTTCACAACGTATTGAGGTGCATTTATTTATATTCATCATGATAGGTCCTAGGAGAGGATTTCGCATAATCAGGGTTCGATTTTCTTTTAAAGATACGGCAGGATTTATTTATCTCTTGAACCATTTAACCAATTTCGGTGTGGTTGTTACTTTTGTACTGGATCAATATCCAGGCAGGCTTTAGCATTATTTGTGTATAATAAGGTGTTTCGGTGGGAGTTCCGGTGAAGGACCAACCGAATGTTTGTATACCTTTATGGAACAACACAATTACTGTGGGGTAGTTTTTATTATTCGTTAGTATATTTATCCAGGCATTTTTTAGGTTAGTAATTATAACTGGGTGTATTGGTTTAAGTCCCGGTGAAGGCCGGATGTTTGTAGATATCTATGGAACCACTTAATCGCTTTAAATGTAGTTTAATTTGTAGAATATTTGACCAAGCAAGTTTTAGTATGATTTAATCATATTTTGTGTTGTGAGTCTCGCTGAAGGACCAGCCGGATATCTGTCAACAACTGATTCCGTAGTTAATTATTTCCTGTAGGATATCAACCGGGAAAATTGTAGTATAATAGACCTAGGTCTTGGGGTTCGAATCCCTGTTAAAGCTTCGGATGGATGTTGTGTATATTTTATCTAGGAGGTTTAAAACCACATAAGTGGTTGCAGTGTAATTTTTCAACTAGGCTTACGTAGTATTTATATCCAGGCATGTGCGAACATTAGTTTAATCGGGTGTTTTGTTGTGAGTCCCTGGAAATACTGACAGGCCTAGCTATAATGGATTTTGTGGATCAGCCGGATATCATTAGGATTACATAATTGATTTCAATTTTAGCCTGATTCTAAATCACAACATTTATAGCCTTAGAATTTTGTCATCCAAAAGTGTTTCAATAATGGACAATCCTCGGATGAAGTGTGATCAAGGCATCACAAAGTGGTGGAACGAAAGGTCGATAAGCCGGTACTAGTAACGTTGGGCTGAGACGTCACAAAAGTTGCTTCCATCGTGTAGGCATGAAAATTCTTCAAATCGTTATATTTTTATATTAGTTTTCTAAATTTCAAGAGACACTTCATCTTTCCTCGGCCCCCAATTTCATAATTTTTAATTTAAAGACATTTTTTAATATATATATATATATATAATATATTAGTATTGTAACTATTCAAATTCTCACTACCCAAACCTTTAATCAAAAATTATACTTACTCATAGCTCAAAAACTATCAATAATATAAAAATGTATTTAATATAAAAGTTTTATCTTCAATTTTTCTCTTTTACTCAAACGTCCTGGAGGTATATACAAATTTGAAATACCCCTTAAGGTGCGGCAGAAGGGAGTACAAGTATTTTCAGTTTTTATAGAATATAAATTTGTTACCAATAATTAATCAAATATCTCTCTAGTAGTAATGTAGAGTTTAGTTTTCTGCACATGCTAATATCGACAGATATAAAATATCTGACAAGGGTGTCCTAGAATGTTGTCAAAACTTTTTCTCTTTATTTAAAATTTTTGACAACATTCTAGGACACCTTTGACAGATATTCAAGATCTTTTAATATTAGTATGTGCAGAAAACTCAATTATATGTTGCTAATGGATAAATATTTTATTTATTTTGGCCAAAAAAATGTAATGTTATAAAAACTGTAAAATTACTCGTGCTCCCTTCTGCCGCACCTTAATATAGAGTACCATCTAATTAATTTTATTGAGAGAAATATTGTTTGAGTTTGTAAGGTTATACTAAGCCTAGATACGACTTTTAATCAACATTGTTAAAGTCTATTTCAGAAAATTTTATTTTTATCTTTTTGCACTTCAGTTAACTACCGTTACTTTATTGATTAGATGTATTGTTTCAAAAGTTCACCTTGGTAGCTTTTTGAAAACCCTAGATATCAGGTTTAATCCAGATCAGTAAAAATATTATTTTGGCTCAAGGCCTTTGGGGCATTATAAGGACAGACATATTGGCCTTCTAAGACAACTTGTGCGGGTTCAGGAGTCCTAAAACTTCTAAATCTTGAATTACATTTTGATATGATAAAAATATTTAATCTCTATCAGGAATCTTGAAAACTTAAAAATCTTTTTCTCAGGATTATCAGCTCTTGGTGGTGTACAATAAGTGTTTGACTAAGACATTCCTGTATGCAAGATACCACACTTTAAATACCAAATAGTTATTTTTAGATAAATCTCGATGAAATAATCTTTGCAATTAAAAATATGTATAAGCAGAAACTTTGACTCTCAGGAAGATGGATAAGAAATACTTGGGAGAGCTTTGAAATATGGTGCTGGAGATGACTTTAGATAATCAGGTGACAAACAAAGAAGTCCGAAGAGAATGGGTGAGAAGAGATGCATTTTGGATGCGATTCTTGGGCGCAAAGCAAACTGAATCAGGCTTATTCTTAGGGGGAACTGTCTTCTTCACGACTTCGTAAAAGAAAAGGTTGAGGGAAAGAGGAGCTTGGAAAGAATGAGAATTCAAATAATATATGACTTTAAGGAAATAAGAAAATTCTGGGAGTTCAAGGAGGAGGTAGAGAACAGGGTTCATCGGCGATCCAAGTTCACTAACAAAAAGAATGAATATGTCATAAAACAAAATAGCTTACTTAATAAATAATAATAATATATTAACGCTTCTCTAAGAAAAAGTGTAGAGCAATTATTTAAAAAAATATGTATTTCAGAAGTATATATTCACATGTTGTAAAATGGTAAAGCGATTTCGTAATTTCCTAGTATTACTGAAATTGAAGATTTGGCAGTCCGGGCCGGAACAATTGCTAAAGGAACCAATGGTACAGTACACCATGTTCAAAGAGTCATAGTTCACCACAACTTCAATTCAAGAGACTTTTTAGACAACGACATCGCTTTACTACAGGTACGGTATATAGAATATTATTACATAATTATATTACTGACATCATATAATGTATCCTTATATAATATAAATAGTTTCAAAATATTTTTAAAAAGGTAAATACCATAGCAATACTAGCATATAAGCTATAATCAAATCCGAATGAAGTAAAAAAAAGAACTATCTATCTTTGAAGTGACTTTAGATTATCACTCTTATAAAAGCAAATAGAAAATCTATTTATTAATTACTATAGAACCAACCTACATATTTAATGTCAAAACTCTACAGCGGATATTCTGCCAATCAGTGAATTTAAATTGAGTTAAAAGAATGTGATTTGCTTGACGGTGACGGGAATGGCAGTTTTCTAATCCCAGAGGGATGCTTTGAGATAGTTTATTCCGAGATGGCTTCACACTCTCACACCCTTTCAAATTCGTCTACCTTTCCTCTAGATTCGACATTCCACGTCCTCTACTCATGATATAAATTAAATGAGAATAAACCAGATGGCAAGATTCAGTGGAAAAAAAAGTTAGGAAATTACACAAAAGACAGGCTGTGATATCGTGCATGTGCCGTGAGTTGGAAAGTCCTGATTGGTGAAAAGTTAACTGAAGTAGTTTTGCAATGTTTCGCTGATAATATGGGGGTGGAAGCTATCGAGTGCCTTATACATAAGTAAATATTAAGTAATAAATCGTTAGAATCTTTTAATTCTCAACTATCTCGATTTCCCAAGGAGATCATGGATTGACATTAAAATTTAGAGAATCGAAATAATTATAGTAGAGTCTCGGAAACTCGACCTAATGTGGACTAAGATGGTGTTGAGTTATTTAAATGTCAAGTTTTACGAGTGAAATTGAGTAAGATGTATGTTTACTATGTCAGGTGTACTAAACCAGGAAAAATCACAGTACGGTATCGAAAAGTAGTATAAGTACAGTACCATATATTACTTGTTAATATATATATGCGTGTAATATACAGAAATACAGTATATTACTGTACATATAATGCTGTATTGATTCGAATAACAGGTTACTGAATTGAAAAAATAACAAACACAGAACTTGTAAAAACACCACAGCACGACTGCTACACTCGAACTACACAAACAAACGGAGAGTTTATACAAATGAATAACCTTGGATTGTGATGACTGGCACCAACAACTGTGTGCACGTGCATGTGTTAATCTATACGGAATGTCGCGTTATAAAGTGTCGAGTTTCTGAGACTCTAACGTAATAGATTATACTAAAAATTTTGAACCTGAAATGTTTATTTAAAGCTATTATTATACTTAATTGTGGCTTACGCTTATCAATCAGGCACGTGGTCATTAACTAACCCCCTTAAATTAAAGTAATTTAACATGATAATAGAATAGTTGTATATTTATTTATACCTATGTGTATTTAGTAACTTAATAATAAATGCAAACAAGATAAAAACTAAAGAGAAAAAATCTTGACCTTAGGTTATATTCTATATAATTCGTATTATGATTCTAATCCATGATTTGAATGTAAAATGTAGATTTGGGTTCAAGGTAGAAAGTATTAAACCTATTTCTAGAATTTTTATTATTATTTTTACCAGCCCATCAAAAATATAGTTTAAAGTAAGAAAACAATATTTATATAAGAGTTATATTGACATCAATAAATCTTAATTTTAAGGTAGTGGAACCGTTTTCAAAGAACAAGTACGTTAAGTACGTTGAACTTCCAGAACAAGGGGAAATCACTCCAGTGGGGACAAAGGCATGGGTGGCTGGATGGGGATTGACTGAGCCGGTAAGTTGGTAATCTTGGTGACAAATGATAATAGTGTCCAGGTGGCTCAAACTAATCAGGATACTAACCAGGGGACAAAGACCTGGAGGGGCTAGATGGGGATTAGCCAAGCCGGTAAGCTGATAGCCTTGGCAACAAACACTTTTACTGTGCAGGGAGTTACTGTGTACTGGGAAACATATTTTGAGAGATCTCCTTTATAGCACTAAGTTTCACTTCCTGTTCGGACTATACGCGTATGCACCAAGCTAATGTGTTAGGGATGAACACTGTAGAATTGAGAGGTGGTGTACCAACATTGGAGGTAAGGGAGAGTGGAACACTATTAATGAACAACCCCCCCTCAACGAGATCAGATTCCGGAACACTTCAACATTGTAAATCCAGTATGTTGCGAGATTGACACCTTAGACCATTTGACAACTGAAATAGGTTTCAGAGAAATTGAAATGTGTCTTAATTTACTAAGAGTACAATGGGAAATGAATTAATGACTAAATCAAGTTATGTAAATACTTAACAGAGATTTTAAATGCTTGATGACTTATTAAGCACTAAAAGAAAATATATAATTTAAATGTTAATAAACTTATAGTTGCCTACTTTACAAAATTAAAAGTAATATTTATAGTTAATCATACTTATACTAACACTACAGTGGTGTACGCATTCATATTTTGTAAATTTCCCTGTTTTTTTATTAGTTACAAATACCCATATTTAGAGAGAATGAATTACTTCCATATGAACCTGCTTCGGTGATAATTTTTGAAATGTAATGAACTGTACAGAGTGGGGAGGTCGGTATTCTAATCCTGGCCAGGTGTACCAAGGGAAGTGTTACATAAATTATTATTCCAACACACATACGCATGTACAGTTCCTCTAAATCATACCTTACTTCGTAGAAATAAACTAGTGTAGATATTTGGAATGTTCTAATGGGTAGTAAGATAGGGTGTACAAAAGATATAGGGCCTTATTGAAACAACCAACGTTTCCATTTTGTATGTTCTGGAATTTCATGAACCCAGATCATGGATATCTTAGATAGAGAATAAAACACCAACCATCTTTATTCCACTGGACCAGTTAATTCATATTATTATGTTATCAATAAAGCATTATATTTCTTTCATAAGCCCCCCATTAAATATCATATAGTCATAACTTGAACTTGTGAGTGTGTGGAATGCCAGGCCTCAACCGTGGTTCGGATCTCACGTTAAACTGTAGGTTTTCCATTTCATCTCACAATAACCCTACCATTACACATTAGCGTAAGTGCGTATAACCCGAACGGGTAGTAAGACGTGGTGGTAATAATAATAATAACATAGCTTGAACACTAACTCAATTTTTTTCTTTTTAATTCTGATGTTTCTTATTAATATATAAAATCCTTAATAGCTATTGTAAAATAACTTCTCTAAATGGTTTAATTTTAACCTTACCTTTTTTTTTAGTAAATAAAAAATAAATGGTATGGTAGTATTACTGAAAACGAAACGGGTAGCAAGAATCATTGGCAAAATGTTTAGAGTAATTTATTGTTTCAGGATATGAAAGGAAGAACTTCCTTGTTGAAACACGCCAATGTCAACGTGTTGGAGAAGGAACGTTGCGAAGACAGTCCTAAGTTAACGGGAATGTATGCTATCACGAGCGGAATGATCTGTGCTGAGAGTAAAGGAAGATCCTCCTACAAGGTATATGGATGGGCAAATAGAAATATAATTACGTGGCTCGGCAAGAGCAAGAAAATTATTTTAATGCTAGTCCAAGTATTGTAATAGAAAATGTCTATCCAAAATCCTATATTATTTTTACAGGCACTTAGCACAGGAGCGATGATATGAATGCCTGATACCGCATTTAGATTAAGTTTAAATTTACAGGTGATTCTAAACTCTCTGTAAAATCTCCGAAGGGATATAAGGAATCCTAAAAGAAACCATTTTCGTTAATAAATGTATCCCTCCAGACGTCCACCTTAGGTGCTAGAGGACGCTATGGGTCATATATGAAAGGTAGAAAGTATTATCCTTGACAGCTTCGACACAATGACTGCCGTATATTTTTAAAGATTCCCCAGCCCCATATGCTAGATGAAAAATCAATGTCAGCCATCTCAGAATCTTTTAAATTATCTATTTAAAGTACACGTTATGAATGACGGCGAAAAATAGCTATTTTATGTGCCACCCAATGGCGCCCTGTAGTACCAAAGGGTGCCGTCTGCGGGGATGTATTCATCAACAAACGAAAGTTTCCTTTAAGGGTTCCCTATCTCCCAATAAAGTTTGTACAGAGAGTTTCGAATTATCCTGTATATAATTCTGAAAATGTGCAGGTCAGCGGAATGTTTCCTAAGATGGCATAAATATGTTGTGGGATAAATTGCAGTAATGGTTAGTTGAATGTAGAATTTTGGAATATGCTGG
The DNA here is from genome assembly GCA_902151425.1 of Timema shepardi. Lineage (NCBI taxonomy): Eukaryota > Metazoa > Arthropoda > Insecta > Phasmatodea > Timematidae > Timema > Timema shepardi. The sequence goes on along the minus strand of CABFVX010002354.1, from coordinate 105,448 downwards.
TAAGAAATAGTTCGTGCAGCCCAAATTTTAACAAAACTTGGATTAGTGATCTTTTGACATCAAAAAGTAGGGCCTATCTATATAATTTCTTTCAATAGCTAACTTTTTATTTTAATCTTTTATTTATTATTATTTATCATTTTCTGCTAATTGTATGTAGCCTAGAAACATTATATATTAAAATTAAATCTTTTTTTTTCTGAATGAGATAATTTGAATATGTTACATATTAATAGTTTCCTGGTTTGGTGGTTGGATCTATAGTCTTGAGTGTATTTTTTAAATTATATGATTGAAACCAAAGCTAAAAATATAGTTTATGTGTGAAATTTAATCTAAGCCTTAAGTTATTGTTTTTTCTTTTCAGGGAGATTCAGGAGGTCCTCTAGTGGTTAAGATCGGTAAAAAGGTCAAACAAATTGGTGTGGTTTCTTGGGGAGATTACACA
>CABFVX010002354.1:0-97500 GCA_902151425.1 Timema shepardi | reverse complement strand
ATCTACTATAAAATAATATATTGCTAATCAGTTGTTTAAAGTTAGCGTTGCAATGCATCATGGGTCAACAGATATCGTGTGGATTTCTGCACCACTGAGGCTGATTATGTTTTCTATTTTTGATGTCCGTGTGAATATTGTTGACATGATTGGTTTCAATTTTTTCTAACTCCATATATTGTACAGAATTTGAAAAAATGTTATGTATTAAAAAGCAAACATTTTATCAAAGGCGAGGTTAAAACTTGTATCATAATTTAATACTTTAATTAAAAGTAATAATAAAAATATATCGCATTTTGTTATCACCTTAATACGCGGTGAGGAAAGATCATCAATAACCAGATTAATTTTGTAGACGTGGGAGCGTGATCAAGTATTATGAAAAATATCCAATACATTTTCTGAGCGTTGTCTGGCGAATGAATGTTTTGCTATGTCCTATGATCCAAAGTATTAGAAAACTAGCTACGAAATAGTAAGCACGAAATACTATTTGAAAATAAATAAGATTCTTCATCCAATAAATGCTTATGGATAGTTTGTGGGCGTGAAAAATGGTTATAAGTAGATAAACTAAATGGTATGCCTACGACAGAATTGTAAAATCTTTCTCATATGGTGTACTATAAGAAGGCCCGACCGTTTAGAAGTGACGTAATTCCTCAAAGAGATAAATTATTGTGATACCAGATAGTGCGACTCCATTTTGATCATCTTGAGGTCATTGACCCAGTTCCTGCCCTTTCTGTCCCTGCGATTGCGCAATAGGTCCACTGCTGGGTCATCTACCCTTTTGATCATGTTAAACCCTGCCCATTTGCAATTGGTTTTTAATATTTTATATCTGCTCCACTGTTTTTTTTATTTTATATGTGTGCTCCATTGGAGTGTGCCCTATTTGATCGAATGCCTTGAATAGATTTTGATATGAATTTCTATGGGGTAGTGTTGCCAATGAGATCAAATCCCCTGGAGGATGTGGGTTTATTTTTGTTTCGAATCTACCATTGTTGTGTAGAGTGTGTCAAAGCTAGGAGCAAAGTGGAGGCCAGTTCAGTCCACATCTCTTCACAGGGAACTTCCCGACCCCTTCACGCGTTCACCCCATGACCTACATTTCCCACTTGAGGTCAAGAACATTTTCCCTCCTCGGCCTTATTTCTCAGGGTGGCTGGTACCTCTTAATGAACGCTAATTAAGTACCTTCAGTTCAGTTCCTCACGCTAAATTGATTATATTTTTGTGTTGCTCCACCCAGAACCTAAAATACCCTTTTACTTGACAAGGTTCACGCTAAATAAGGTGGTATATATTTAAAGTACACTGCCCTCAGGACCCAAAGTAAAGATAACCCATCTTCATGACTAAGGCTCACGTCGAAAGAAGTAATAATTTTTATATTTATCGTGTCATTAAATTTAATTACATGAAAACAGTCAAAGCACCCAACACCTCACATTTAACTTACAGGTTTTTTTTAAGAAAGGTCTATTGAGTCAGCCCAAGCAACCCGTCCGTTTCATTGTAAATACCAACCTCATTTATTTCAGTAATTGTGAATTTGTTTATTCCTCTGTGGACATGAATTAAATTATTTTATTACTGTTTGGTAGTGTAAACTATTTTGCCTCTCAGTACCACCACAAAATGTAAAAATAGTTTATTTTGAACACTCGCTATGCGTCCTAGGGCACGCCCCGATTTCCCGTTCTAAAAAATAAAGCTAACGCAACATAATTGGGAGGAAATTATTCAGAATATTCAAGCATCAACCACCCTGGTGTGGAAAAGCACACAGGTGATGACTCATACCTGGCACGGGATTGGTTGCCCGACATGTCGAGACAGGAATAGGCCAAGGGGGTAAGTATCGGCTAAAAGGGGAATAAAACCGCGCAATAGGGATGCGTGTTAGATCAACGTCCCAGGATTCTTCTGAAGTTGAAATCTTGTCAATGACTGAATGATCTGTCAGCCCCATTTTCCCTATACACAGCCCTTATGTTATAATCTATTTATGGAAACATGACTCTTATCAGGCGACAAATTGGTGATCCGACATGTCGACACAGGAATAGACTATGGCTGATGGTGAGCATGACCACTACGTGCTATGGACCTGGTCCACTACTGCCAGAGATAGATATCGTTCTGTCAAATATTGGTGTATAAAACTACTTCTAAAGGTCCCTTGAATGTGAATATCAAATATTGTTGCTAGAGGACCATTGATTGCGTATATATTTACTGGCGTAATCTTGAATCTATTTTGGGATTCAAGTCTGACACCGGCTTAGCGAACAAACACGTTGAGACATGAAAAGGCCACGGGCTATCATGAAATCACATTTCTTAGATACATAATTTAAAATAGAATGTTATGACAATTTAAAAAAAATTATAAACATCTCCAACTCGCTAAATAATTATATTTTAGAAAATTAACATAATTGTATTATTATTTACCATGTAAAATATCCTAATAAATACTTTAGGCGAAACTATTTTAATATTAATGCAATGGAAACGTTTGGTTTAATGTTAGATTATAAACTAACCTAAATGTATTTACGGAAGAAATGTTTTTATATAATTTTGTTAAAAAAAACAATCTGTGCCATCTTGAGTGGTGATATTTTCAGCGTAAACATTTATAAAAATCAGTTAATATCCAACTTCTGAAGCTACACTAACAATGCTAAATTTATAAATACATAATATCGCAGATCCCAAATAATTATTCTTTGAAGGGAAATATAAGATTTGTGTATTTGTGACGGAAATTAGGGAAGAATAAGAAACTTTGACTGTCCTTTATTAAAAAAAAATGTTAAAGTGTACAACTAGATATTTTATTCTATTGCTTTATTATCTCTTGATTTTTAGGAATTGAAATTATATAAAAAATAATAACACAGTTTTATTGTGTGGTTGAAATTAGGGAAGCAATAAACTATTCTGAATGCCTGATACCCTTTATTCAAAATGTGAAGTGGCCAAATTCCTTTTAAAAAAATATTGTTTCATAAAGATTTGATTTAATTTTTGGGACCTATCTTTATTCCTAATCACCATTATTTGTTTGATAACAATACATTTAAGTTTCATTCATATATTTCCCCCCTATACTCTGTAGTAATCTTTTGGAAGGAAGAAATGAATTAGACGGTTAAAAAGTAACTAAATCTGCTTTCAAATAGTCATACGAAAGGTCTTACAGACTCTAACGCTTTATGCGGAAATTTATACCTGTTTGGGTTCGAGTCCATTTTAACATAAAAACGTGTCTGATTTGCTGGATACGTATTTACGCGTGACTGACCAAACAAAGGAGGCATTGAGGCCATGGGCATCCCTTTTGATCTAGTCCACAATATTTCAAATTTTCAAGGAAGCCTTATATTATGTGGTGCACTTTATAAAACAATTTATTTATTAGCTACTTTGTTTCAAAGTGTAATTGTGACAAATAAACTGACATATAAATATATTCATACTATATTTAAATAAAACAACCAAACATAAAGTAAAAGTATTTTACGGTATTTTCTAAATTATTTCTCTACTCTGATCACAACCCGAGTCAAAATGGCTAAACATCCTACAGAGGATGAAAAAACCACGTGTTTTGTATTGTAATACACCCAAGTAAATGCATAATATCAATTATCCGTGTTAGTTTGATACTTTACATGAATTATTGGGCAATAATGTAGTTTCGTAGCCTTGGACCATGAGGCTACCGAAGCGAGTATCAATTTTATTGTCAGAATTATAATCAGCCTAAAGTTTCCCAGAGTGCAGTTTGCTTAAAAATAATTGAAAATTTAAACAAATCCGTGAACTCAGATGATATTATGTAGTATTTGTGTGAATTTATAAAAATAAAGGATATGGTTTTAATCCCTGTAGTCTAGGCACTACGTTCTTACCATTCTACTGACTGAGCTATCTAGTAATTCCTCTATTCTAAGGTGTCATTCAACTATATACGCCACTAAGCGTACTGAATTTTTAGTTAATAGCAAAGACATACTATATTGGAACTTTAAAATTTCCTAATCTCCGGTGGATGGGAATTGGGGTTATGGGGAATGGGGTTCTTATTCTACATCATAAACTCCCCCCTCAATTTCCTATTACACCAGTAGCTAGAGCACTAATTATTTTATAACTATGCCACTGGTCTAGCTGTAGTGTTGTTTCACATTTTAAATGGAAACCAGGTCAGCCTAACCTTAAAAAAAAGCTAATCCTGTTCATACCAGCGTACCCTAATGGATCAAGCAGAGATGTTGTATTGCTAGAGGTATAAGTTTGTTTCTATACTAATCTGCCTGTAAGATACTTGTTGGATAACCAAACATAGCACATTCCTTTGAATGAAAAACACTAAAAAATACGTAGGGTAAAATTTATTTCTTATATTTTGATACCGAGACATTTTCTCGTGAAATTTTCTTTCATTGCAAATACAGTAGCCTATATATATTTATATATATATTTATTTCGATACTCGTAAAGAGTGAAATATCGATACTCGTAAAGAGCGAAGCATCGTTACTTTTCTTTCACTACCACGTCATGTCTATCCAGCTCTGGGTCCAGCTGGGGCCCTCAAGAGACGTTACACACAACGGCCATTTACAGAACGACCAATCATCGTTTTACCCGCCAACAAACAGAGTTTCCTTAACCGTCTCTAAATCGTTAAAGATACTGGAACGAATCTCTGGCACACGCTTCGGTGGCCGAATAGTCTATGCCGTCACATTCGCAAAATAGAATCGGCTGTCGATGAAGGGAAGAAGGGAGTTCGAATCCCGGTAGGGTGTACTGAGGGTGTGTTTTTTTCCTAAAAGGCTTCCACTCTCTCACCAAGTGAATGCGGGTACACCTTTTCTAAAAATCAACCTTCGTGATCCCTAAAACATGTATTCCAACTGAGAAGTAAGACGCGGTGCTAAAGGAGAGATATTATAAAAATATATAGCATGTGTTGGAACACATCCTTTTCCCTGAAATAAGGGCAGTTATTTCACAGGGAGGCCATCTTTTCCCAATCAATGAACTTTTCCATGGATGGTGGTAATGGCGCATGTCCTGGAATTGTATTAAAACATTGAATTTCCTTAGAATCTATTTTAAAGTATTTTATGTTCATTCATGACTAGACTGAACTTAAGTTAGCTATAAAACAATTTATAACATTCGTAAATTTAAAAAATTGACACCTGGATACGGGAATCAAATCCAGGACTCTTTAATTAGTGAGCCAATGATATGCAAGTTCAAGATTCGCCCCGTTCTTAGGGTTTTTTTTTCCTACAAAAAATAGCGACATGCAACCAAATTAATTTTTCTTGATTTCCCCAAATCATTTAATAGTGTAAACTTTGGCTTGCTTTGAAAAACTTAATTATTACTTCACTTTCTCACCTAAGTGTGTTTATTGGGTACGTTCTTATCTTTTCGATCGGATGCAAAGAGCAGTTTCAAATAAGGTATACTCTACCTGGCGTCCTGTTAATGTTGCTGTACCGCAAGGATCTTTAAAGGTCCACTTTTGTTCTCTTTATTCATTAATGACTTACCATCCTCGTTTACATACAGTAAGTATCACCTTCTTAAAGTTATGCTCGTCCAAAACTTGATATCCCCATACTTCGATTGTCGTGACATTGTTTATAGTGACCTAACTTAAGAGCTTACACAAAGACTACAGCGAATACAGAATACATGCATTAGATTCATTTACAATCTTAAGTACCAAGGCCTTATCTCTAAATACTTTGACAAAATAAAGTGGTAACGACTAAATTAATGACAGACACATCACTCCCTTGGTCTCCGACACAAGATATTACAGACTTCCTCACCGCATTACTTACCAACCAATGTTAACCTACTCTAAAATCAGCACCAGTTTAATACACGTGCTAAAAACTCTACTCTTATAAACATCCATTTTCACAAATCGGAATCTTATCCCCGTTCATTCACAGTCGCAGCGTCGGGGACGGGGAACGCACTACCTCTCAGAGTAAGGGACTTGACTGGGTTTGCCTGCTTTCAAAACCGCAGTCACCGAGGTATTATTTCTAGGAGAATCTAGCTCTTCATGCTTTTATAAACATTTCAAATGAAACTATTTATAAGTAAATACTGAAGTAATTGTATGAATGAATGAATGAATGAATGAATGGAAGAATGGCTGGAGGTAGTCTAACGATTAGATTTAAAATCTAAACAATCATTTTAAAATCACTATTGTTATTATAAGCTTTTATAGTTTAATTGGTTTAGTGTAAAACAAGGTTAAACTAGCCTTAGCTTCACCAAAATCTTGCAACTAAAGAAGAAAATTTAATAAATATTTTTTTTTTCCAAGGGGTTTTTATCAAACAGAGAGTATGCCTGACAAAAATAATTCTGACTGAGAGATTGAAATAACTAATTCCTCATGTGAAGGTTTGTTTCATTGCAACGGGTCTTAAGTCTTAGCTTGCCTTGGAAAAAATGAACAATTCTTGCCAGTTAAAAAGATGTATTGTTCACATCTCCTATTTCTATTTAGCCCCACACCCGCCTCGGTGGCGTAGTTGGCTAACGCGCTAGTCGTGTTGAGCTCAACTGCTGAGGACGGGGAGATCAAGGTTCGAATCTCGGTCGGGTGAACTGGGGGTCGTTTTTCCTAAGAGGTTCTCCACTCTCCATCCACGCAAATGCGGGTTCACTTCCTCTAATTCAACCTTCCTAATTCCTAATCCATTAGCGTAATTAGTAGACCTACTTAAAGCGTATAACCCGAACGGGTAGTAAGACGTGGTGCTAAGAATAAATAAAATAAATAATATTTAGCCCCACGTATTACCATCCATCCCTTCGGGTAATACGCTTAATTACTGATTATTCTAATAGATTATTAATTGGGAAGGTTAAATTTAGAGGAATTGAACCTGCATTTGCGTGGAGGGAGAATTTAACCCTATTTATGAAAAAACATCCCAGCTCAACCCACCAAGGTTCGAAACTTAAACTACCCCATTCTCGGAAGTCAAGTTCAACACAAAACTAGCGTGTTAACCAACTACACCACCAAGGTGGATTTCTCACATCCAATGTAGATTGACTTTAGAGGAAATGTATCTAACATTTTAATGGAGAGAAGGATTTAAAACTTTTTAGGGCCGTAAGGGGAGAATGACCCTCATCTAAATTGGCTGGATTGATTTAGGGGTTTGATGCTAAAGACAGAAAATATAAGTCATTATGTTATATAAGAGGGTTAATTAACTTTAGAAAAATGTCCCAGCATTTGTGTGAATAGATGAGAGAAAATTTGATGGAGGATTTAAATGGATTGAAAAAGTTCTTATGTTTTCATTTAGTGACCAGTTTTATTTATTTTTTATTTTAGTGCAAATAACGAGAATATTTATTTTCAATAACTTGGATTTTTTCGTGGTAAAATCATTTATTTTTTATTTATTTGTGTCTTTTCGTGACGATTGGGGATTTTGATCCCATCTCGTGTCCATGCATTAAAAAAAATCATTATGGCTGTCAACCCTCATCTGGGATTCAAAATAAAGGTCGTATCAAAGTTATTTGATTAATTTTAGATTCTTATAACATAAAAGCTTTGATGAGGTTGGAGAACTATTTTTTATCATCGTTTGCAATGAGAGAATGGCTTAGAGCCTATCCTAGCTTATCCTCTGCCTTTGAGGATATATTAGATAAGAAACTTATTTGAGATATAACACGATTAACTTAATTCTCGTGAATATAAGTTGAGATAATCTTCGGCTTGGAATACATTCTATCCACCTATTCTGTTTGTTACTTTATCGGAGATATTAAAACAAGTGACGTTGATGGGGATTTTATTCGCAAGATTGGATTAAAACCTATGGTTCTTTAAGATTGGTCATATCAAAAGGATATAATGGAAAAAAATGTTTGTCTCCTCAGGACAGTATACAAGTAAATAAAGAAACCCAATTTGCATTTAGGTAGGGATTGGAAAAACATATGTTAAAGGATCATTACACGAGACCTAAAATATAACTGTCATAACACAATGCTCTTAAATTTAGACTTCAAACCCTGGATAATTTAAAGTTTTGTGTTTCTAAGAGGAGGTTGTATTTGGTAACATTTGTATTAGCATTCATAAGGCGAGAGGGGTTGAGAACTTAACACCAAAGGGATCGATTCGAAATACGTTTATTAAAAACAGTTATATTTAGTTTTTCGATCTGTTTGGCATCCTCCAAGCTAATTGAAACACTTAACGTCTCTTAAACAATAAAGTAAAGGTTTAAAATAATTAAAATACTTTTAGAACTAATAAATCTGTAGTTACACATATGTCTTTATGTTTGGCGTCTTCAGAAGATAAATTATCCAATACACTTCTCTTAGCTCTATAAACATAAATTGAAGGTTTAATCTTAAAAATGTGTATTTCCTATCCTTTGGTGTGATCAGATTTTATCCGTTTATTTTTGTTTGCTGACTTTATTGGAGGTATTAACACAGACGACATTTATAGGGAATTATTCGCTGGGTTGGATTAGAAACAATATTTGTTATTGTAGGGACTTAATGGAATTTGTTTGGTGCTCTCTGAAGCGTAGTTTTACTTTAAAACACTTAAAATATGTTCTTGTATTTACAAAACCAATGATCATATTCACAGTCTCGGATTCCAAGCAATATTTTTTTACAATAGGTTATAAAAAATGACATGATAGAACTAACATTTTCTTGCTCTTCCCAAAACATAACACTTTATTAAATTTGTACCATAATTTGTACTTAGCCATGGTATGAAAAACATATCCTCAAGGATTATTACATGAGTTTTAAAATATAACTGTCATAATACAATTCTCCTAACAATAGACTACAAACCTACAAACCTATAAAGTCTTTGGGGATCAAAGAGAAGGTTGGATTTAGTAACATTTATAACAGCATTCGCATGGAGAGAACAGTTGAAAACTAAACATCACAGCGATCGATTCGAAATACAGATGGTTATATTTTCTTGGTCGAGCTGTTTAGTCGTCAGAAGATAATTGACCCATTTCACTTCTCTTAACAGTTGACTCTAAACATAAAGTGAAATTTTAATTTTAAAAAGTACCTTTTTGTCTGATAAATGTATAGCTGCGCATACATAGTCTATTGCATTTCTTTAATCTTAACATCAGAAAGGATTGGAAACAAAAGTAATCAATTTAACTAACAATGACTGAGAAGCTTGGATTAAGTAAAATCTGTATAAGCATTCTTGTGGGAAGAGGGGTTCAAAACTAAACACCAAAGGAAAAGATTCAAAATACGTTTACTCAAAATGGTTATATTTGTTTCTTCTATTTGTTTGGCGTGAGTGGCTAACATTATACACTTGTCTTAACTCTAAACATAAAAGATGGTTGCATTTTTTTTAATTCGCCTTCATTTGTGTGGCGAGAGATGGATTAAAACTCAACCATGACCACTCACATTCAAAGGATATGAACCAATATTCAAAACTCGTGGATTAAGCTCAAATGCCAACACTTTCTGGGGAGAGTTGCATCAACTAACCTTTGTTTGAAAAAATAATCCTCTACCAAGAATCAGTTTATTTAAACATGCCCACACTATCTCAATATTTAAAAGCACCTCCAGTTGAACTAAATATCAATTTAAACTTTTTTTAATTAAATATTTAAGAAAGAATGCTTAGAAATGTGTATGTAATAATAACTTGATGTTTTTACATGAACAGCTCCGCATCAAGTAGTCATGTGGTGTGTTGATAATTTAAGATTAGTAATCAAACACCACATAGCTTCTTGAGTTGCGGAGTGGTTCACTCAAAACATCAGGTAATCATATATAAAAACTCAAAGATTCATTTTAAATATTTGCCTAATCTTATTTATTCCTTATCAACAAAATCATGAACATTAACGTTGTTTGGACAGAACTAATGTTGAGAGAAATCTGTAAGATAGCGTTTTGTGTCGCTGAGGATATGGGGAAAGTGGATGCGAATGGTCCGTTCAGTTAAAACCTATCTTCTTCTGCGGCGAAGTGACTGGAAAATCTTGGGATGAAGTTTTGGTAAGTTCGGGGAGGGGGGAGGGGTCTGATTAGAAGGTAGACAGTTTTCTTTGGATATTATGGATGAAAACTGTAAGTCGGGGACCAAACCACTATTATTATTATTATTAGCACCGCGTCTTACTACCCGTTCAGGTTATACGCACTTACGCTAATGTGTAATGGTAGGGTGATTGTGAGATGAAATGGAGGACCTACAGTTTAACGTGGAATCCGAACCACGATGGAGGCCTGGCATTCCCCCACATTCACAAGATGTCTTGTCAGAGGTGAAGGAAGGGTTTGGCAATCAGATAGATCTGTGTAGAGACCGAGGATTGAACCCCGAACTCCCAGCACAGAAGACTGACACCCTGAGATCGAACTAAACAATCGATTAATTTTTAAAATTAACCTTAACATGATTTAAACACTAAGCTCATATAGTTTATTTTAACAATGAATGGTGGTCAGGGTTAAACTCCCGAGTGGGTAAACAAAGAGGGCATCTTTCTAAATGGGTTCCCTTTGTCCCTCCACAAAAATGTGGGTACATTACCTCTGTTTAGGATATTTCTCATTATTAACACACTAGTGTAATTAATAAAAATATAAATATTAATAACAATAAGTGTGATATATACAGATATGCCAAATTAATGTATAAGTATTTAAAGTATTTAAAACATCTCTAGATTATGTCGAATATGAGTGTTTCTTAATTACGTTTATAGCCACATATACATATTATTTAAATTTAAAAAAAATGTCATATGGACACGAGAATTGAACTTGGAACCTACAAACTATGTTTTGATAGTTGTTATAAAACTAATTCGTTACGTCTGAGTAAAGGGGAGAAAATACATTAAAAAGTACATTTGAAGAGAAAAAACATAAAAGAAGATTATGATTGTGGAGCGGGAAAGGGGGAGGTGAAATATTGATATAGACAATCTGTGCCCAAATGCGCTTATTGCTAGTGTTAATCTGGACAAGTCTGTAAACTTAAACCTGTTAATACAGTAGTGACTCGCAAATTATATTACGTGATGCTATTGTAGGTTGTCTGTGCTATTATTTTTTATAACGTTTTTAGTGCCATGTGTCTTACCACCTGTCCAGGCTATACGCCTTTGTACTAATTAATATAATCTTAAATGTAGGACAGACACAAGATTCATCCCCCAGCCATCAATTCATCATTGTGAAAGGGTAAGACCATATTCCAACAATGATAAATTCCTCAAACATGACAGGGATCGAACCCGGGACCCTTAGCTCCTTAGGTGGACTCACCGACGAAGCTAAGCTTCGTAATATTCCAGCGGGATTTTTTTTTGTAAACTATACCCACAAATAAATGTATAGATTTTTTTGTGCTAAAGGGCTAATTTTTTTTAAAAGGCATAAAATAGCATAAAATTTCGCTATTGTAGATAAAAAATTAAATATTTACTTAAAACACGTAAGATATTTTAAACTAGATAATATACATTTTGGCACATTCAACCAAAGGTCATAAACGAAATTAAATATACTGTTAAAGAAAAGAGGAACATCACTCCCACAGAGCATTACAGCAATTTCCAAATTTAAAGACTTCCGTAATATATATTTATATGTATATTTTATAAATATAAGTATATATGTATATATTTTATAAGTATATGTATAATATGTTTATATGTATATATAATATAAGTATATTATATATAGTATATAATAGGCGAATTGGAAAATCAGGCTTAATGGAAAAGGCACCGTCAATTTACAGTGATCCAGGCTAATTGGAAAATAATATTATATTTACTTATCAGCCTGATAACTTTTAGGCATATTGCAATGAGCACATTCAGCCTTAGGCTATGAAGGAAATGCTCCTTTGTTCGTTAATTCAGTCTAGTTAATTCCAGTTTTATTATAAAATGCCCAGGATAGTGAAGGCTTATTAAAAAGTCTACAGCAGTGTTTCTCAAACTGTGGGACGTACAATTATTCCAGATGGTATGCCGTGAGAATCCAAACAAAACAAACAAATTAAATCCGGAAAAAAGGGCCTAATAAAATATAATAAATATATTACAACCCAATATAATAGAAGTGGCCTCTAGATTTGTGGCTAACAAATTCATAAAGACATCCCAGAAAAATATGCAACTTTTCGTGAAACTGTGAGTAAAAAAACAAAGTTTGGAGGCCAGAAAAACAACGTCAAATGAAAAAAGTGTACCTGTAAGAAGACAAAATAATTGTGCACATCAAAAAATGTCAGGAGTTTATCGTGTGGAAATAAATAAAAATGTATTATATGTAGAGAGTGGATTACAATGGTAAATGTCACAATACACTTGTAAACGCGCATATTTCTTCTGTAAGAGAACGGTAACTATTGAATTTTTATCTGTATTATTAATTTTCAAAATTCATATGAATTTGTTACTCGTTTAAAAAAATTCTACTATATACTACTTGAATTTTAGAGTTTTAATCAAACCTTGCAAAAGTACGTAGCTTATTAAGCTAATTTAAGAATATTCTGAAAGAGAAAAATATTATATTCTGTATACCAGGGGTTCCCAAACTTTTGGGATGGTGTACCACCCCCAAAATTTCCGTAGTTTGGATTAGGTTCCACCGTTTGCATGTTTATTGAAAGACTGTGTGGCTGCATCGTCTGTCTGAGTTTTAATGAATTCTGGCACCCCTATAATCATTGAGTGAATCTATTTTATGATTTGGATGGATATCTCGAGGTTTTGCAAATCTCTTTTCCAAGTAGTCCCATGTATTATCACTAGACGTGTGCTACTGTAGCTATTACAGTCCCCCCACATACCTCTCTTCCCCTCATGTACTTCCCCCTTTCAGAGTGTCCTCACATTCCACAGTTAGTCCAGACAGCCACCCCCTCCCCCTAATCTTTTCAACTTGGTTGCTTATTACTCAACAAAAGACCAGGTATCACCTATGTACTCTATTCTTTATATATAGTACTCTCCAAGCAATGATGACGAGTTTCGAGTCACAATCTCGGGGTTTGATATAATGACTTCCAAAGTCAAAGGGCAAGGGTTTGAATCCCATTCAAAGTATAATTTTTCTGAGCTACCGTAAGAAATCATTAATTAGAGTATATGGTGAAATATTTATCTATCTATAACTGTAGAAATATTTGTAAATATATTTTCAAGGAAATATAGCCATTTCTTTTGGTTTTTTTAGTGACATAGTTTTTACGGTTGCTATTTACTCTTATTATTTAAATATAATACATTATGAAGAAGCTAGAATTAAAATAAGTGTGCACCACAATTTTTCTGTACAGAAGATAGAAAATACAAAGTGAAAATCACACTTTGTTACAGATTTGTTAGGCTGGAGATATCTTTTAAAAAAAGGTGACCAAAGTTATGCGAAAAATTTCAATTTGTAAATTTTATTTCTATTAAATATAATTTACATACTTCACGCCTATCTCACTTTACAAATAAGCCCTACAGTTATCTTTTTTGAACACCATACTAGCAAGAACATTGTATTCTAAGATCTAAAAAAGTCTGAATCAAAAAAACGTTGTAAATCATGTTTCATTCAAATCATAAATATATTATTATAGAATTACACCCATCTAGAACTAAATTTTTTCATTTTTGTTGTTACGTTCATCACACAGGTTATTAACGGCTTAATCTGATAGGGTAGAGATGAGGAAGGGAGCTAATAGGAAGTGAAGTGAAGATGAAAAAACCAGAGTGATAAATCACTTGTGGAGACCCGTTATAGGTATAAATGTATTCACGAAGGTGAGTTTCGAACCTCCACCTCCCCATTAATGATGCTAAAACCAACAGCAAGCAACGGCTAGAACCCTTCTGCTGGTAACTAGCTTTGTAAAAAAATATTTAATATATCGCGACACCTAAGAGAGAAAGTATTATGATCGTCAAAAAATTCGAACTCAAGATTTTGATAAATGTTGACGTTTCATGACCCCCTGAAAACCATAAAGTGGTTTTCACCATGCCATCTGTTTGTTTATTTTTCAGTCTGTATCTTTGGCTGGAATCGAAACTATTTATTAGATTGGGCTACAGCTTAATATCTGGGGTTTTCACAAAGTCCCCCCGAGGAATTTTTGGAACTAAATGTATAACCCTAAATTTAAGGGTAATTTATTGAAGGGCAAAAAGAGAATAGATTTTATAAAAATTCAATCTAACGAGTTTGAATTAATTTTATATCTGAACACTGTTTATCGTTAATATCAAGATGTAAATTCTCATTTTCTCGTGAAAATAACTTCGAGGGTATCTTACACGAGAGAAACATTCTAGTATTCATCATTTCTCACAACCATTTGAAATAATAACTTATCGTTGTAAAGTTGAAGTACTACTAAAGGTAAAAATATATTTTTTAATATATTATTATAAAACTAGGAAGTTCTGAGCTATAAACAAATATAGACTATACACCTTTTAGTCCAGGTCTTTGAAGATTAATTTGATTCTTATGCTCTCTGTGTGACAAAGATGTTTATCTTTTCTCAATTTTTCTGTGACAGTATTCTTAGTTCCTAATGTGGCCCTGAATTTTAATAGCTCCAAAATTAATCCTGTTTTAAGTACGAAAAGATCTTGTTTGTCTATAAAACATGAATAAATCTATTTATATAAAGAATTTTTTTAAACCGCATCTTACTACCCTTTCGGTTTATACGTTTAAGTACTAATTATGTTAATGGGTTAGGGATTGGAAAGGTTGAATTTTGAAGAGGTGAACCCACATTCACGTGAGAGAGAGAGAGAGAGAGAGAGAAAAACAATTTTTGAAAAACCACCCCCAGCTCACCAGGTCGAGATTCGAACTTCGATCTCCCCGTCCCCGGCAGTCTAGCTCCACATGAAATACTGCGTTAGCTAACTGCTCCACCAAGGCGAGTGTTAACAATTTCACCTCTTCTTACAAAACCAATGTTATATAAATAGGTTTTATCTTATCAATGAAACACTGTTTATGCAAATTATTTATAAGCTAAACAGAATCAAGCCTAATCTATAATTTTTTTGACACATCATGCAAATACATCACAAGGAACATTTACAATAACTCAGGTTTGGAGGTAATAGTAGTAATAAAGTTAAACACAATTAGTGTCAGGTAAAGGGTTTTACCTGTACCGGATATAAATAAGGTGAGGGAAGGGGGAGTAACTGGACTAAAAAAAAAAGATGGAATATATATAATGTGAAAAGGGGGTTGGAGAGGAGAGGGGGAGGTGGTGCAGATAACAGACCCATCTAACGGTAAGCAGCTGAACTTTTTCAACAGTTTAGGCATGATTTAATTTTAAAATACCAAATTTTGTTTAAATTATTTTATTATAAATATTCATCGTGTATGATAGAACTTGAACTTATTCTTTATAGCAATATGATAACTTCAAAACCATATTCTTGTATTTAATGTTTGATTTAATTTTAATTTAGTCAAAATTATGTCTTGTTATAACAAAGTAAATATTAGCTTGTAATATTTTTTTAAATATAGTTCATATTAAATTTACTAGTTAAATAGAATTAAAAATAACGCATATTGTTATTATGTATAGTTTTTGAGAAAACGGCTATACAACTTTATTGTTCTATAATAGTAGGTGTTCATCCAAATCTTAATAGAGGTTAGACTGGGTCGTAGTATATTTATTATATTTTATTATTCCTTTTTTTTTACGGCTATAATATGATTGTTAAGTTTGGCTTCTCACTACATACCATTAGGAATAACTGTACGTCCCACAGTTTGTGAACCAGTGCTGTAGACTTTTTGATAAGCCTTCACTATCTTTGGCTTATTGAAATAAGACTGGAATCAACTAGACTGATTGAGAGAACAAAGGTGCATTTCCTTACTAGCCTTAGGCTGCATGAGCTCATTTCAATAAGCCTAAAGAAATATCAAGCTGATAAGTAAATATAATATTATTTTCCAATCATCGTGGCTCAATGTAAATTGAGGGCACCTTTTGCAATTTACGAATTTTCCCATTTACACACACACACACACACATATATATATATATATACTTAAAATTAGTAAAATCCTGGTTTTATAAAAATATATTTCAAATAATGATTTTTATATTTAACATACCTTCATTTTTGAAATGATAAATTATTTCGTATTTCAAAGAGGTGCGGGGATACGATACAAATTGTAAGTTCCCGTGTAAATTACCTTCAACGTTATTTTCATGAGGAAATGAGAACTCCCACTTTTTTTAAATACTAAACAATAGATATATATATAAATTTTAATAGAGTCGAGTTTGATATAATCTATTTTTTTCTCTTTCCTCCTTTGAGCAAAAAATAAAACTTACTACCATTAATTTTAGGGCTGAATAGATTATTTTTTTAAAAAACTGTGAGAAACCAAATGAAAACACCATATTGCCATTTTTAGCCCAATATGTAAGATAGTTTCTTCTCTAGTTAGATCTACAAACTGACATTATTTATAAAAAAAAATTTTTTGGATTTAGGGGGACATGAAACGTCAACATCCATTAAAATCTCAAGTTGAATTTTTTTGACCATTCCTATTTTTTCTCAAACAGAGAAGTGTGCGAAGGGGAAAAGTAACATCATATATTATAAACTAGTAGTTCGTTGTTGCGATGGCTGCAGTTTATTGCACTAAAATGTATTTTAAACTTTTTATTGGGAACAGATATCTATAATAAGCCCTTATTCATTTTTAGTTAAAAGTTTACTCGTCAAAGGTTATCATCTTTTCCTCTATATTTAGTTTTCGGTGTATAATTTGAATCAAAACGTATATTTTCTACCTTCACGCCCCGAAGGGAACTTTAAAATTACCCCTCTCTCAGATTACTATCTATTAGTTGCAGAAGCTGATATTATTTTTAATTAAAGGCGAATGTTTTATTTGCCAACGTACAGCTATACACAAATCATGGTTTCCGTGGTGATGTAAACAAAAATGATTCAATAGATGAACCACTGTCCACACAGAAGGAAAATATGTAAAATTTGCTAGAAAAATTGGGTCGTAGAGTTAGGCAACTATTTTACCGGTATGCTGATTCCCTTATCTATTAAATGAGTGTTAGTTTGACCAAATCTGTTCATTCATTTCCTCGTAATTTCTATTACTGGAAATGAGATTATCAAATTATTAGTAATATAATTAGAGAGAGTGACAAATTATGAAAGTCAAAATGAGAGTGTGATTCGATTTGTAATCATGTAAGTGTATGTGTGAGTGTAAAATTGAGAGTGTGAGATAAAGAGCGTAAGAGAATGAGAATGAGAAATTGAGAAATATCAAGGGAGTGTGATCAAGTGATAGTGAGATTATGTATATGTGTTAAAGAGATTAATACTGGGAAAAGATGTAAAGAGCGTGTGTGTTTGTGTGTGTGTGTGTGTGTGAGGGTGAGGGCGAGAGTGTGAGAGAGTGTGTGAGAGCGTGAAAGCCTGATAGAGAGAACTTAATGTATTTGTAAGAATGTTAAAGATATATTGTGTACACAAAGCATTACTAATTTTAAATATAATACACTCAAAATTAAGCGGTAAAATGAAAACATAGCTTACCTAACTTATATTTTCGTATTGTGTTACTATTTACTAAAATGAACATTAAAACCCACTATTTGAATAAAATGAACACCAAAACTCATACTTAGATAGTTAAAATGGATTTTTTAAACATTAATCAAGGTAATTTTATTGTTTATTGTCTTGCAATAAATACCGAAACATATTTAAAAATAATTTTATCACGCGTGAAACAAAATGTAGAAAATATTTTCACGAGCTTAACAACTTAACCTTTTAATTTACGAGCTATGATTAATATTAGTTATTTAAATTCTAATCAACAATAACACTAACAAAAATCTCACAGTGTAGGCATTTCAATTTAGATGTGTTATGACCAGCATCCAAAGAGAAAATTGTAATGTGTTAGGACCAACAACTAATGATGATTGAGTTATTATTTTTTAGCCAAGGAGATATAGTTAATTTAGAGATATACAGCTATGCAGCAAATAATGGTTTTCATGGTGATAACACAAATAATGAAAAACTGAAACTCTGTGAAAATCGATTTTTCGTGAAAAACTATTCTTCCTGACATCCTGCACTCCTAACCATTAAAATGAGTGCTAGTTTGTCAAAATCTGTCCAGTCATTTTCTCATAATATCTATTACTAGAAATGGGCTTATCAAATTATATATGAGAAGAAAAAAATTTCATCTCATGGCCTATATGAATAAAAAGGAATATATCTTTATTTATTTATCATAATGCACAATTGTGTATACATATTAACGTAACTCAAATACAGGCTTTCATCTCACGCTGTATTCTTTGTTCAAGGTCAATCTTAAAATACATCTTATAATGAGTGGTTTACAGTATCTTGGTAAAACATTTATGTGGTCCAGAGCTAAATAAATGTTGGTGACTTCTGCTTTACAAATTATATTCAAGAAACCATTTCAAATTAATAAAAATAGTTCAAACGGCAGCATAAAGCTACCATGGATCAACGATGTAGTGTGTTTCTGATTGTTATTAAATGGCATATGATTTTACACATCTACTACTGACCAACCTTTAAAATATGAGAGATAAATGACCCTAACAAAGGGTTAGCCCTCTATAGATCAGTGGTAAGATATTGACGTGCTTAGTTGGAGGTTACGGATTCAGTTCCAGGTTTCAAAATATATTTTTTAAGTTATTTATTTAAGTTCTATAGTATAGGTTTGAAGTCATTTCAGCAACTTATTAGCGGTTTGGGCATTCCGAATTTCTTCACAAACATATTTCATTACCTTGGAATGCTTATCATTTTTGACTTTTACATCTCTTCTGCCATTTTTAAACTTTTGTGGGGCCATTTTTTTAAATAATAAAAATGTTATTTCCACTATTATTACACTCCACACATCCCTAAAGCCATTAAATGAAATTACACCCAGCCACACTGAAAAAATCCTTTTAACAGTCTTCACACTTGCTACACTGACCAGAAAACACGGTAGAGCCAGGTAACAATCCCTAAAGAGAGATGGTGATGGGTCAGGGTGATAAGCTTTACGAATATGCCAAAACCACTGGCGACAGATTTATGGTTTCAAGGACAGGCAGCTAGAGACTTGGAGTGAGAAGGGATTAGCTGTCTGCTCTACTCTGACCAGGCCGTTCTGTTTCAGCTATTGCGGGGTAGTATCAGACATATTTTCAAAATCCGGGGGCAAAATATGAAACACCTCAGCTTGTATCAGTTTTCACGAGTTTCAGATTGAATATTAATGTGAATGAAATACCATTATAAAGTTAAAATAAGTTGGCATCTATTGGTTTACTTCCCCCATTTATTACACACGTTTAAGTGTACAAAATAATCAATTAAATATTACATTTATTTGGCAAATTTTTACGCAATTAATTGAAGGTTAGTTGAAATAATATTTATTTAGAATAATAAACCTCCTAAAATACTTATAACATTCCATGTAATAAATATTTAAATCATTTGCTTTTTCTAAAAACTGTTGCATTAAATGCCAAAATTTTACACTTTGAGTAAACAGTGTTCTTAAAATATACAATTAATTTATATTTAATACACTGATCACAGTTTGGTTTAAGAAGACCTAATAATATATATATTATATTATTAAATTTGGTTCATACAGTCTTAAGATACGCACAAGCTCTAGTATGTACAGAAATAACCGAGCGTTTGGAAAGGGAGAGGAGAGGTGAACCAGCTACTCCAGAAACTACTAATCCTTTCCCCATGTTAAATGCCGTATATAATCTGGTTTTCTGCTAAGGCTTAAAACTCCATCTGATCTATCTTGCACATAAAGATACTTTCAATTTACAGCCATTACTGTTCCAAGCCTGTGGCCTGTATCATATTTTTTATTCAAGCCATATATTTTCCACTAGCAGCTTTATAGACCTGTTCTAGCTTCATATGCTTTATAATCTAATCTAAGACGAGGGCATGCACTACATTTAGTCCTCAGCCGTTAGTTTATTACTGTGAAAGTGTAAACCAACATGTCACTGACGATAAATGTTTCGGTCGTGCTGCAAGTCGAACCAGGGACCTAAGCTAAGTAGACAGACACGCTACTGACTGAGCTAGGGTGTTGGATCCATAAAGATACTACTCACTGAAAGCCACCACAACTGATTGATAATTTCACATCAATGGCGTAAATACTTGAGACATGATTCTCTCTTTGGCAAGATTAATGATGCTCAATCCTTTATTTTCTTGGTAAAATAACCGACGCTTCTATTTATTATTTTAAAGTCTGATAGTTATTATATGGTTACTAATGTAAAAATAAAGATTTTAGCGAGTGATAGCTTGCACTAAACCCTAAGTGTACATGTTTTAAATAAAAGGGACACTATAGGGATTGAGTAATCGTCGTGCGGATGATCTGGTATTACTAGGAGTGAAATATAGTAAATCCGAAGTTGGCTGACTCTTATCTAAATTATTTAATATATATTATATCTACTTTAATGCTGTCACACGCAATTTATGGCACTAGTCTAAAAAAAAGGTTAATCACTGGGGACGGGGAGGTAAAGCTTCGAATCTTGGCAGAGTACGTTGAGGAGTTTTCTCAATGTAATTCATATTATTATTATTATTATTATTATCACCACGTCTTACTAACCGTTCAGGTTGTACGTAATTATGCTAATTTGTAATGGTAGTGTGATTGTGAGATTAAATGGAGAACCTATAGCTTAACGTGGACCCAAACCATGGTGGAGGTTTAGTTATTTTATTTAGACATAGTTAAAAATAAAAATATTTAGTACTACACTCAGTCAAATACAATTTAGGTCAACAACAAAAAAGTTCTTAAAAACATACCTTAACAAATATATTCAACTAAGTGAAAAGCGACAACCTGGACATTATCCTAGACCTAACCCCAGTACCTATTTAAAAACTGGGGCGTGCTATCCTTATTAACTCTATTCTCCTATCTTCACAATTCCTTTATATTTATTAACTACATCAATTTAGCGTCTAAAACTAATGTCCATATATTACCGTCTACTTTTTTTCCCCAGATTATTAGTTCACCTCAGGAATACTACGCCCCCGGTGCCCCACCCCGCTGGATATCCCGCCGCTAACGGATCCGGTGGTCCCGGGTCAGCAAGAGCCCCAGCGAGGCTGGCCATTCCCTTATACACCGACTGGGGAGGCGCCCTATCGAGGATCTCGCTCCACCTACCTTCCCCATAAAGCCAACGCCATGGACCTAAACCTAACTTATATACTAATTATTAGAAAATAGTACATTTAATAAAAAAAAAGCTTAACCTAGCTTAACCTATTCACTTCCTCGAGGCTGCGGTCTTTTCCTGGTCCTCTCATACAGACGACTGTTGCCAACCAACGGAGAGGGTCCCCGACGGTCCGGAAGCCCGTTCGCTTGACCCCACTACACACTTGTCACCAAGTTTGGGGATACACTGAGCAGAGGGGTGAATTCCGCCGTCAACTCATTCTTCCATCTTGGCTCTACCCAACTGGAACTGTGGCTCCCACCTCCGGAATCCAGTGGATGCCGCACTCAGCTGGGCTTTCGGATATCCAGGAGTCTCATCTCGGTCCACCCTACAGCCTACCGTCTCACTCCATATATTCTGCCAATACATTTCCGCTACCAGTTGTGGTCTTCAAAGTCCTCCATGCCTGTCCCGTCACCACTACTGGTACTAGTCTCATAGCTACTATTGGTCGTCCCTACCAGTTCCCTAATCTTTAAGTCTAGATTTACGTCCTGTCTCCTGTCACGTCATCTCCTCTTTAAGTCTTTCACGTACCTCTCCCTCTCCCTACGTGACGCGTCGTCCGCAATTCTGTCGAGAAGTCTCCACCTGTTCACATCCCAAACTACATGTTACACAGTATTAGCCTGCAGAGGCACCTGCAGATCAGCCCTTGCTTCTAGTGTTTGGGGGCATTCTAATACGATATTCTCAGGCGTGGCCTTCTCTCCACAATCACATTTGTCAATATCAGTCATTCCCCTACTAAAAAGTGTCGCTCTGTACGGCCCATGGCCGATTATGTAATGGAAAATTCTCGTTAATAGCTCCAAATACTCAATCCTCATCCGTTATCTTACATCAGGAAAGATCCGGGAGGTCCTCCTGCCCGTGTCACTCACGTCCCAGTTGCTTTGCTCACTCATCCAGGAGAGCCTCTCGGACCTGTCCCTTAGTACTCACCCCCACTCTGGTCAGTTCTCCCACCTTAACAAGATCACCCTTACTGAGCCAGTACAGAGCAGCTCTTTTCCGCACCTCCAAGTCCAACGGCCAGATACCCAGGGCCACGCATAACGAGTCTGTTGCCACCACTCTGAAGGCGCCAGAGAGCCTAAGAAGTACACTCCTTTGCACTGCGTCTCACTCTTGCTCTCTGTACCACTCGCTTTAATCTATGCGCCCAGACACTGGCTCCATAGCCCACGATGGAGACTAGCAGAGCCTAGTGATAAAGCCTTATGTACCTCATAGGTAGCATAAACCTCTTATTTCCTATACCTATGATCTTATTCATCACTCTTAATGCCCGAGCACATGCGTTCTCCACGTGAGCAATGAATTTCCTCTTTTCGTCAAGAGTGACGCTTAGGTACCTGGTATTCATACTACGTCGTATACTCCGTCCATCCATTTTTATCATCGGATCCTTTTTCAACTCTACCCTAAATAGCACGTAGGTCGTCTTTGCTGGCGCCAAGCTTAACTTCACCCGCTTACACCAAGAGTTAAGCCTTTCAAGCACCACCCCACTCTTGGTCTATAGTTCCATCCTTGTCCCTGCCTCCACTATCAGGAGAACATCATCAGCAAAGGCGACCAATTCCGCCGTACGAGGGAGAGCTTCCACTTCCGATAACCCAGGCTCGAGCCCTAAGTCCCAGAAAATTGGCCCACAGATTGATCCCTGTGGACATCCCTTGGTTAGAATCTTACTTACCTTCATTACTGGATATATCAGGGTAGCATACCAGTCTCCACAGTAGTCCCTAAAGACCCTGTAGAGAACTCCTGGACATTATACTTCCCTCTATCTCTCAAACAACACTGGCCACCACAGATTATCAAACGCTCCCATGATGTCCACAAAGAAACCTACAACGTATGTCCCCTTACACCTATCAACCAGGTTCATAGCCTCACAGATAGCGTCCTCAGTCAATCTGCCCCTCCTAAAGCCGTACTTCTGCCTGTGCAGTCCCACCTCTTTCCTGTGTTTCGTCAATTTATCGCAGATCACTCTTTCTTGCAGCTTACCACATGTATTCATTAAATATATGGGCCCATACGACTTTGGGAGTTGTGGGTCTTTCTCATCGCCCTTACTGAGAATGACTATCTCACTCTGCTTCCACACGTTGGGCACTTTGCCCTGAGTGGTACACTCATTCAACAGTCCCGTAATGAAGGGCGCTATCTGCTCACCGATTTCCTGAAGCACCTCGACCCTGATACCGTCTGGCCCAGGTTCATTCTTTCTTTTCATTTGGGCTATGTGCCTGGATACCTCTGCCTGTGTTATCGGATCCGACCTCGCCCTATTTGCATAGGGCTCCATCATTTCACGTATAATGTTCATCTTCTCATCATTGTCCAGTCCATCATCATCAGGAAGCAAGGTATCTACAAGTAGCCTCGCTGACTCTTCCCATCCCACAGTCATGCACCCTTCCGACCTTCTAAGCATCTATATTATGGCCGGGGGCCTTATCTTCCCGGTTGCCATCTGAAACGGTATCCCCCAGGCGTTATTTCTTAGTTATTCCTGAACATAACGCTCCCAGCCTTACCTCTTCGCCATGGCAGACTTATATTCCTTCTTCCTTATCCTATAAGTTACCAGAAGTACCTGCTTCGTCCTCGACTCTACCTCAGCCTGGTACCACCGACGAGACTTTCTTGCTACTCCCCAAAACCTCCCAAGCCTGTCACTCCAGATTCTGTGGATTGTACTCCTTCCTCCTCTTATTACCGGAATGGCAACCCTCATGGCTCTCTTTATAGCCCTTGTCAGCTCTTTCACCTTCTCATTGACATTATCGCCCTCTATCAACTCCGGTAAGACTAGTTCCCTCCGAAGTCTGTTCCAGTCTGCCTTCTTCAGGTTATACCTCAGCCTAGGTATTCCATAAGCCTGTACTCTTCCTTCTACATACTCAAAGGTGATCAGGTTATAGTCACTCGCTGTCATCCCGTCCAGTACCTTCCAGTTTTAGATTATTCCAGTTTACTCTTGGTTGAAGAGCGTTACATCGATGTTTTATCTGGCACCAGCAGGCCTCACATATGTCGGTGGTTCCCCATACACGTTTATCACCTCTAATTGGTTAGCTACTATTACCTCGGCCAGCTTTTCACCCCTCTTATAGGCTCTGTGTCCTCCTAACTTCCCGTCCACTCCCCTGATGTCGTCGCTAAACCATAGAGGTGATCTCGCGTTCAAATCCGCCACCACAACCAAAGGCTTCCTTCTGAAGGTTCTTACCATGTCCTCTAACTGCTCCAGATAAGGTTCAATCTCCTCCCTATACTGGAAGTACATGTTTACGAGTATGAACACGCCTGCGTCTGCTCTGATCTCGACGCACTTGACCTTGCCATGACAGTACTGATCAACCCTTGTTACCGTGACTTCCTTTTTCACCACCACAAATCAGCCTTGCTGTCGGAGGTAGCTGTGATTCAACAAAGTTGCCACCCCTTGTCATATATTGTTCTTGGAGACCAACTATGTCCAGGCTCAACTCTTCCATCACTACCTTTATCTCGTCCATCACGGTCGCACTCCGCATAGTGTTCAACTGCCCAATTTTTATTTTTTCGTTTCTCTCACCCATCAAGGATTATGCGTGTACACATAACACTTGGGCCAAGCTTCCTTCGAATCGAACGCTACACGACCGTTTGCTTGAACAATATGCTTATACCACTCTTCAGTATAAAGTACCTCCTTTCTTCTCATAAAACCCTTCTCAACTTTTTCATGTATTAACTTCAAATCAGTCGAGAGGTTCTTTACCTTTAGCTGTATTCTGTCAAAGGCCGCCGGTGTTGGTAAGGCGATGGACATCCCCTTCTCGTGCCCAGTCATAACGATGTGCCTCATTGCCAAGTGTAGGTTATGTTGCTCCTCCAACCTGGAAAGTTGGAGGGTCTCCTCAAAGTTGTATACACCTGCCCAAGCTCCAGCGTTTCAAACCGACCAATTTGGCCATTTTCTTCTAACACTACTACGTCCCCTTTTCCTAATTTGTCGGGTCCCTCTCCACCACTCACATCTCTTTCTTTCCTCCTTCCCTTCTTCCTTCCAATTTCTTCCAGCCTTCCCTACATCATCCACTTCCCTTCCATTTATCAAGACCGGCCCCTTTACCCAGAACTTCATCTTCTGGATGTTCCATTTGCTTCGGAGGCCTGGTACTCCACACATTCACAAGTTGTGATTAATACACGTCTTGTCATAGATGAAGGAAGGGTTTGGAAATCAGATAAATTTGTGCAGGATTGAGCTCCGGACCTTCAGTACAGAGGTTCCACACCTTACCCCTAGACCACCAGGTCACCCAATATGATTTATAAATATGTTGAGGGTTGTTTCTCAATGTGATTTATAACTACGTTGAGAATTATTTCTAAATGTGATTTAAAACTATGTAGAGGGTTATTTCTGAATGTGATTTATAACTACGTTGAGGAATGTTTCTCAATGTGATTTATAACTAGGTTTAGGGTTGTTTCTCAATGTGATTTATAACTACGTTGAGGAATGTTTCTCAATGTGATTTATAACTAGGTTTAGAGTTGTTTCTCAATGTGATTTATAAGTACGTTGATAGTTGTTTCTCAATGTGATTTATAGCTACGTTGAGGGCGGTTTCTAAATGTGATTTATAACTAAATGAGGGTTTCTCAATGGCATTTATAACTACGTTGAGAGTTGTTTATCATTGTGGTCTATTGCTACGTAACTATCCTTCTATCCATGACAATGCAAGAACAATAATTCTTCTAAAACCATCTTCCTCATACTAACTAACCCAGAAACTTTATTTCAAATGCAACAAACTAGCTTTTTCGGTAGTCTGTCTGTCTCCTGAGAAAAGAATCCCGGGTTCAATTCCTGGCATGGTTGAAAAATGTATATTTGGTGAAATGTGGGTTCCCTCTTTCACAGTGATGAATTAACGATGTTGTGTCTGTTTTATATATAAGTTAGTTAATAAGTTGTGTGCTGATATAATAAGTCTGTTCAGAACGTGCACGTTAACTACCTCAAATAAATGAATACTAATTTTATTTCAGGAATCCTTTCACACAAGCGTCGGTCCATACATTCAATAATATAACAAAAATTAGATGTAGATAATTTAGGCGTAGTGTCAACAATGATCAAAAATAACCATAATTATTATTATTTATCTTATTTTCTCATGTAATTATATGTATTTCTATGGTATTTGTGTACTTTTCAGTGCTGGCCTGTTATAGGTCAGTACTATAATGAAGGAAATTGAAATTGAAATTGAATATCGTTATTGACACCATCAATCAAATGAGCAGCTATATAACACTCTATTTAACGTATAAATATATCACGGCAGTACTTTCATTAAATGTTGTGTCTGTCAGATATTCTCCATTGTTTGGCAATCCAACTTTATTAGTAATGTTTACAATTTTATTAAGTTGGAAATCATCCATTTCGTCGGTCGAATGTTCTAAGGCATCACACTCGACTGCCGATTAAGTGTAAGTCATATTTTGAATCCTGGTAGGGTGTACTGAGTCTGGGTTTTCTTAAATTTGTTTCACATTCCCTCTACTCAAAAATACAGGTAAACTTGCTCTAAATTTAACCTTCTTCAACACTGATACGATATCGTAATTAGTACATATGCGCACGAACTGGGCGTGAGACCCGGTAACAAAATATATCTTTGGGATAAGTTAGAATACATACCCGCCTCAGTGGACGCGCAGCATGAGCATCAAACTTATCTTGTGCTTTCTCTCGGCTATGGGTAGTTTGGGGTTCGAATCATTAACAAGTGCACTGAATGTGTTTTTTCCCTAATTATTTTATGAAAATTCGTATATAATAGAGAGTGCTATGACGAGGTATTTAAGATTTGAGCTGCTACACTATTAAAATGGGAAATACTAAAATCATTATTATTTTAAAGAATAATATACATACTCTTGAAACGCCATTTGCACTATCAAATTTGAAATGTCACAGAGAGTTTATAGTATTTTTTTTCCATCAAGCAGGAGATTTACCCCATCTTGCCCCATATGTGGGGTAAGATGGGGCACGACATGGGACAAGATGGGGTACACAATGGCAAGTTCACTTTGAGAAATGAATGCACATATCCACTGCATCATCGTCAACGTTGCCAGCACATAAATAGTGTGACCAATTTTTCCCAAGAACCACACAATATCCATTTCTTTGTTTATTGTGAGTACAAACCACTATAATACAAGCACTCTGCAACATTTTCATCACTGTCCGAGGTACATGTTGGCCTCCAAGCTTTCTTAATAATTGTTTTTACTTTCACCTTTTCAGTCAAGCTTGTGTTATTCTTTTGTTTCTTCATGACAGCTCCTTTTCTAGTCTGCAACTATTCCAGTTCCCTCTTGTAAGTGGTTGATGTCAACAGTGTAGTTTTACCACACCTCATAATTTTCCTTGTTGGTGTTGCTGCATTGCTAACATTTGGAACTGGTAGAATATGATGTGGTGGAGTAGTCAGGAATGCACTTTGATCTAAACTTGCCATATTCTCTGATATAGATACTGTGAGATTTCCGGGATCATTTACCCAGGCAGAATATCCAGGCTGAGGATTGTCTGTAGAAATGGGTGTTGGAAGTTCCTCAGCAGCTGGCCCATTTTCATGAGGAATGGCTGCAATATGCCTGTCAGTTGACTCAGAAGGGATGAAATTCACATTAATGTAAACGGTTGGATCAATAGACCAAGATCCAGTTTTCCGGAAACCATTTATTGCTCAAGACATTTCAGCAGCTTTGATGAATGTGATTCAAAATGTTTCTGCCACTTGGAAGTTTGTGATCACTCTTTGTGGATGAAACTGAAGCCACGTAGTTGCAGAACTGTCTTAAAATACACTGATAGGTTTCATGAATGCTGCAGCAAGTGGTTGCGTGTGGTGCGCACAGTGTGGTGAAAAGAAGAGCAATATCACACAATTTTTTCAAGCATAGTCAATGAGGGGATGTTTTTCGTGTGTGTAAAACGACCTTCAATAAAAGCCAAACACGATTGTCTTTAGATGCATGTATGAACTCAACAAATTTCTGTAACCATGGTTTTAAATGTGTCGGACTGCATCCATCCACATTCGTGACACTACGCCCATGTTCCCGGTGGAGCTCCATCCAGAAGTTCAGGTTCATCCGTTGCCCTGGGAAAGTCAGCATTTGAGGCATATACACGCTAGATGAACTGAAATAAATTTTCACGGTAGTCGTAGTTCCACTTTATGCAGAGGTGAGCACACACACCTGTTTTATACCCTTTACACTTATCAATTTGGACTACAATTTTAGGAAAGCTGATACTCCATTTTAATCTCACTCATTGATTTTATCTTGAGTTAAATGGTACTCATATACAACATTTGTACCAATTCAAAATACCTTTATACAACAACTTTATTGAATTCCATAGCTTGTGCCATGAAAGCTGATTTATGTTTTCACAAAGAGAGGTCCGGGAGTCTCTTTAAGAAACCTTTTGCCCATTATTTATCAGCTACACATTGGTTTCCATCAAAATTATGATCCTTGTGATTCTTTTCCACAAGCTTAATTGCTAATTTTCTTAGTTCTATTAAAAATAATTCAAAGAATCTGATCTCTATTTATTTAAGATAACCTACAAGCTCCACCTCCTCAGCGTGAGTAAACACTGTTTATTTTGGACTTAATCTTTCTTTCAATATCACATCCGGATTCACCTTCACTTTCTTCACTTTGCTCTCTTGAATTCTTTGGGGGACAGTGAAATGTGTCACTCCATTGTAGTAAACCATTCAACCACGAACATATTCATTTATAGCGTGCCTCATATGTTCTTAGGGCCGACTCTGTCTCTCAGAATTTAGTTTATAGTGACAAATTATGGAACTTAAAGAATAAACAAATACAAATTAATATAAAGTAGGTTACAAGAGATTCCATATGAGCAATTGGTTTCTGCCGCCGCTTTAGATCTGTCACTGCAAAAAAAAATTGTAAATAACTTATAGGCCTTTGTTTATTTTTTAAAATGTTTTAGACCCTGCCCTTTGTATAGGTATGGCCATTTTGCCGTTATTTTAAAAACCAAATTACAACCAAAGTAAAAATTTATATTTGTACGGAAATATTTATATATTTATCCACACTACTTTGATTGAATTCTACCTAGGCCTTAAATATTCCGGCAAAATTTACTAATGGATAATAAAATGGTGAATACTTACCAATGTTAGAACTTTGTACTTTCAAACTGAAAATATTAGATTAAGAGATATTAACAAATTCTGACCTTTATACAATATAGATTTCCACAATATATATGATTAAAGTGTCACTTGATGATTTGGCCATCTTTTCAAAATATTATAATTTCTCTAAGAGTGAGTTCACCCTATATTTGAGGGATTTAAAACATTTGGCATAGGTTCACTTCCTAGCCACTTTTCAAGAAAAATAAAAAAAACCAACCATAGTTTTAAAATATTCTAAATCCACAATTCCAAATTGTTCCATTTAAACATGGACCTATAAAAATCGTATTGGAAAATTCTCAATAAATAATATAAAAGATAGCAATGGGTAAAACCAATGTATAATTCACAAGATAAATACAAAATAACAGAAATATTGACAAGAAACAAAATAAAAGTTTGAGTCACAAAGTAATAGAGTATTAAGATTTATAATTTTATATATCCTTTGAAATGGCTGAGATTAAGCCAGGTGTTCTTAAAAGAACATTAAAATTGGTTACACTACATGGACCATTATGTGCCAGCAAAGTTTCTTAGAAATCAATATATATTTTTTATAGTTACGAAAAGAACCGCTAATAATCGATACTTTCTTCTTTCTTGGACAAAATATTTCATTCAAAGATGATGGAACCAAACTTAATAGAATTCATACAGACATACATACATACATACAGTACATACATGCATACATCTATAAATACATCAATACATATATACCATAATACTCCGAAACTGTGTCTATAGTTTACAAACAACAACTCTATAGTTAATTCATCCTCAATAAATTTACCCTCATTTTCCTATCTTTGTATACTACCTTCGCTTTAACAACAACCATACACCAATTATTACACTCATCCTCTCAACATACCCAAACTAACTTTAGACTCCTCTTTCACAATGACATAATGGATTTCCTGTCAAACCACACTTTTTCAGCGCCCATACATTACTGACTTTGTCCATACGAGTTTTTCCACATACATCTCTTATTTATCTCATTTGAACCACATACACAACATACATTTGTTCTGGCTATGAATCATGTCGTCGGGGCTCAAGTTTGACCTCATGTTGTATTTTATCCTTCCTCAACATTATTGCTTGTGAATCACCTCAATAGTTATTTCTACAACCACGTTGTTAATAACCTTAGGTTAAGAGCAATAAAGATACAAACCTTCATGCTTCCCACCTTCACAAGTGGACGTCACTAAATTATAGTTGGGTTGTTAGAGTGTGAGTAATCGTTGAGCAGCTTAAGTTTTTGATGTCAATTAAACCTTGTTGTGGTAATACTAGAAGACAAAGGAAGAGTACTCTTGAGAGTTACCACCTCCACATACAATAAGTCGGATCATGTGTTAAGTGGATAACCGGCTGAAAAGTGTCTTACAAGTCCTACTTTCTCTTCAGTGCGTGAAATACGAGCTCTATCTCAGTAACTTCTGTTTGAACGAACAACATTGAAGATGTTCACTTTGTTATTGTCATTATTGTGCACGTATGTTATTCAAGGTGGGATAGTTATACATATTTAATGGTAAAATGCATTCATTTAAATATTTATTTTGATACAAATATGTTATTACATTACTATTCAGTTATATTTCTTTGTTTTATTAAGATGTAATTAAGGTCCTAGGGTATTTTAATCCAGTAAAACCGTATGATAATAGCTTTAAGAGGGTTTAATTAAATTTACATTTAGAGATCAGAACATTCTTAAGCCTTTATTTTAAATATGTTGAAGACGATTATTTTATCGACTATTCTCCGACGCTTTACTCACGTGCATCCATAATTATATGTTGATAAAAAATATACGATTGAAAAAGATTTCAATTCATGATTTATAAAATACTTTTTTCACTCCCGTATATGTTTATTTACGCCTTTCTCCGTCTTTGATCTCTAGAAATGAATGAGTCTTCTCATCATGTATATAGGCCTACTATATACAAATAAAAATTATTTATTGGTAGCCACATTTATATATGACTAGTTGTGTTAACACAATACAAGTGTATGCACCTAGACGCGCTATCATTTCATTGTTTTTCTTGGATAATATTGACTAACGGATGTATCCTTATCAACAGCTAGATTTTCCGGTGCATCTGACTAACCTGTTTAACCTAACTAACCTGTTTACCTACCTAACCTGTCTCACCTAGCTCACCTGTCTCACCTAGCTCACCTATCTCACCAAGCTCACCTGTATCACCCATTTAACCTTGCTCAGCAGTCTCACCTATATCACCTGTCTAACCTAGCTCACCTGTCTCACCCATTTAAAATTGCTCATCAGTCTAAACCTAGCTCACCTGTCTCACCCATTTAACCTTGCTCACCAGTCTCACCTAGCTCACCTGTCTCACCCATTTATCCTTGCTCACCAGTTTCATCTAGCTCACTTGTCTCACCCATTTAACCTTGCTCACCAGTTTCATCTGCTCACCTGTCTCATCTATCTCACCTGTCTCATCTATCTCACCGAGTAGTTATTTCAGAGAAATTATTGTTTACACAAAAGTCTGACTTTACATCGCGACCATAGACATTTTAATAACGAGAAAGGAATAGTAATGAGGACGGTAAAATTTAGAGGGACTTTCCCCACATTTTCGTAGAGAGGAAATGTAAAGTAGAAAATATAAAATGTAATCATGCCAATTTAGAGAAACCCTCCTAAGTATAAAACTGACCTGGACTGTAAACACAAGCTCCCTACACTGGCCAACTAGGTTGTATAATGTACCCATCTTGCCCTTATGACCACCGAAGTGGGTAAGAAACTATTTATTATATAGCAATTAGTAATTTGGATGAAAATACATTTTAAATATATGTAGGAATTGATGTGATATACTCTATTATTACTAGGCGTTCTTTCTTTAGACAGGTTCGTTGCCTTGTCGAAATTGAGTTTCCTATCTTGTCCTAGGAGCAGCTTCCTTTATTAAATCTTGAGACATCATCTTATTTCTTTTTTTTACGGTATCCATCTTTTGTATTCATGTACTTCTTGGCCCTTTTCCCTTCCACTTTGTCTACTATAACATCACTCTATGGACTTCTTGTAGTGTGAGCCAATCAGTTAATCAGTGAACGACTAATTTAATTACATAAATAAGAATTATTTCTAAAAATATTGGAGCATCAATTTATAGTTAAAATATATTTAGTTATTAGAACTTGGCGTTATGACCTTCACTCACATAAACCTACTAATTCACTCCATGTATTCTCTATACATATGGTTATAAATCCCTTTACAATATAATCTGAAATAACCCTAATCGATGAGCATCATGACAAGGGATTCAGTCTCGTCTCGTCTGTTTTTCCATGATGGGGAGATCAAAAATAGAAATATGTTTGATTTTACAGAGGTTTCCTACTTTCTCATTGAACAAATTATGGAGTTTTTCTTCTAACCTCAACTTTAAACCTCACCACTCCTTAGCTTAAATATGCAGATAGCCCGGGCGGGTTGTATGACGTATACAAACCTAAAATACTTAAGATTCTAGCTCCCATATCACTTTCTCTCACCAAAATCCTCAACGTAGCAATATGCAAGTTAACTAAGTCATACTAAACTCCTTGTTTTTCCAAGTTGTCCCTGACTTTTCCTTGTCATACGAAATTCCATGATTTTTACAGGCCTTCTCTGATTTTTCTGTTATAAGAAATTTCTTGAATTTTTTTCATGATTTTGGTGAGTTTTCCCTATCTTACGAAATTCCTTTTTTCCTCGTGGTTTCACTGACTTTCCCCCGTCATACTAGATAACTTGATTTTTCCAGGTTTTCCCTAACTTTCTTGTCAAATGAAATTACTCGACTTTAAAAGGTTTTCCCTGTTTTACAGGTGCATACTGACTGACGTTTAGACGACAATTTTATTACAACCCCATTCTCTGACTAAAACTGAAATTCATAACCTGCCAAGCTTAAATTTAAATATGTTTGCTATAAATATGTGTTTATTTTAAAATACACTTTCACTAACCGGAGGTATTTTTAATTGCAGTATCATCATGTGCTTCCACTTCTCTAAAAGGAATAGGAAATGTTTTGGGAGGAAAACCAGCCCAACTAGGAGACTACCCATACATAGTGAGTATTATGGGGGGTTGTACATGTGAGAAATATCACACTGGTAGGTATTCGAAAGCATTTATTAAATTATCTTAAATTTCATTTTGGATAATGTATCAATTTTAAAACCTATTGTGTGGAATAATGTAAATCACGGTAGTGCAATCTTATGGATTCAATTTAAAGAGATGCAATATGATTTTTAATAAAATTATGGTCATATAATTCATTATAACTTGGTCAGTATAATTTACTTTCAGTATTGGAACATTTTTGTAATAGTAATCAATTGTGATTTTTATATAAATTAATTATACTGTACACTTGTGATTTATTGCTTATAAATATAATTTTATCACAAAGTAAAAATGTACATTAATAAATAAAGTTTATTATTGATATAGTTGTCCTTGGAACTTGATGGACACCATATCTGTGCGGCAACAGCCATCGGTGACTACTGGGCCCTTACGGTGGCCCACTGTGTGACTGAGTGAGTATCGCAAATGTAATTCACAGCCCTTTGATTACAAAATAAGTTTGCTTAGAGGATTTTTTTTTCCTAGACATAGTTATGTATTTATTAACACATCATATCATCTTAGTACCTGTCCGGATTATTACCATTTAATCTCACTATTTTGGTATGGATGAATAAATTAGAATATAGAGGAAAGTAAATATATTTACGTGGAGAGAAAGTAGGAAACAATTTAGGAAACACAAAATCATTACATTTGATCTGGATCTGAACCCCAGCCTCCCTGTCACTGGTAAACCAGACAAGACGAGGCTGATCCTTTTGTTTTTTGGACTTAGATTGTAAACGTTCGTTTTATTTTCTTATTGATAATCCAAACGCTATTTTTGTTAATTATATAACTAAAGGAGAATGAGATGAGTAGGATAGCTAAGAAATAAATCCTCCACATTATCGTAAACCGAGTTAGGAAAATCATAATAAGAAATCCAGAGAGGAGAACCACCCTAATTCTTCCTAAGAGAGATGAAAATTTGACTTCCCTTCCACTAGCAATTAAATGTATTAAGGCTTTGAAGCCTTAGATAGCGTGGACAGAGATACGTATAAAACATTAATTTATAAATATATGCCAACACATTTTAGAGCGGAACAATAATAAGAGTTTTATTAATTTTAACACTAAAAGATAATACTAATATTGCACAAGTAGTTATAATCCTTTTCTTACTTTACATCCATTAATATTTCCAGATTGTGGCCTGGTTCAACTTTCTATTCAAACCATATATTTTTCACGGGTACCCGTCATTTAGACTAAAGTGTAGGTCATGAAGTTAATTTTTAGGCCAAATGGCTTTTTGTAAAATTAATCTTTATGTAATTTATTTGGCGTGTCTTTATGTTGTTTTTGGAAACATTCATTATGATTTTTAATGATATTACTAGATGGCGAGGTGTGTAATGTTTAGTTAAATAGTATATACAACCGTTTCAAAATACATCTGTATTCTCTCATTTTACTACTGCCCAAGGTTTAGCAGTACGTTCATTAACCTGTAGTATCACTTTTTTATGTTTAACTTTTTACAATGCCAAGGTTTTGTACTAGTTCTTGTACCGTTTTGTAACACAAATAGAAAGTTTTAAATCCTTACCATTTTTGAGCAATTAGAACATAAATGTGGCCACTACATTTTAATAATTTTGTTATATTTTGAATTTTGAACTTTTATTAATGGCAAATTTTTGAATTAGTTTTTTAACATTATGTACCACAAAAAGTTTTGTACCCGTACCATTTTTAATTAGCATATAAAAATGTCCGGTCCACTTATATAAGTATGTATTAGTTTGAATTCTGGAAATTTTTCAATGCCAAAGCTTTGACTTAGTTTTTTGTACCGGTTTTTACCACAAAGAAAAATGTTTGTACCCCTACCCGTTTTGAGTATTTAGAATATAAATGTGCACACTCCATGTTGATAATTTTTTATTATTTTGAAATTGTATCTTTTTTCATTGCCAAATTATTCTTTTATTTGCCTTTTACATAACATGTTTATTAATTTTATTAAATGAATTAATCAACCATTCATGTTTTATATACTTATACAAACTTACTAGAGTTTGCCCACGGCTTCACTCACATATAAGTTGGGTGGATTATCTTTTTTTATAAGAACATCTAAACCAGGTTTTCTCGAACTTTATGCACTTTGATCTTTATTGAACATTCAAAATGATTGTTAAGCCTCACTTTCTTAGAATAAAAATAACATTCTTACGTTAAAATACAAAAATGGGGCAGTTATTATTTCATTGACTTATATAATTTCAGATAAGAACGTTTTAGTTGTTGTGAAATATTAAATATATTAAAGTTTTGGAAAATATCAATAAAACATCAAGCTTGTTTTAACATTTTATAACGTAAATATTATTTATGAAAAGTATATACTTGCCATTTGGAAGAATGAGTTTTTTTCCTATCACAGAAATGGTTCATGTCAGCTTCTGTTTTTATAACACACAAAGGAAGGCATAGTTCAACTTCAAGTCAATATTTGTAATTGAAATTATAATACTTCTTGAGAAATTACTTTCATACAAATAGCATGTAGATGCAAATATCAAAATTAGTTTTATTGCTTCGTAAGTCAAACAGAATATTCATATTTACTGTCAATCATATATTTAGCAAGTCGGAGGAAGTGAACAATTGGTTCACAGATAAAATGATGCTGCCCTCACCTTAAATCCCCTTGCGCCTCACAGTTTGAGAAACCCTGATCTAAACTTACAAACACACAATTACAGACACATGTTGGCGAGATTTATTTTGTATGTCGATGAAGCCATATATTAACTACTACCTATAAGAATTAACCAAAACATATATTTTTAAATGTTTGCAGTGTTTGCATAAATACTTGTTCATTACACAGTGACATTGTTTAAATGAACTTTTTTTTAAATTTACTATCTAATAAACAAAACTAAATAAAACTAATTCAAATGTAAAATCATAAAATAACTGAATACATACCTACATTTAGGGAACAACTGCAAGGCCGTTAACTATGTTTCTTTACGTGAAGACATAGTTGCAATGAACACCAAAAGAAATAATTTAAATTTACTATTTTCAAAAAAAATTAATTCTAAAGAATTACTCTAATAAGCACCTTAGCATATCAAACAAATGGTTCTCTTAGTAATAATTATTTCTATTATTTTTGGAATTTTCTCCCTCTCCTCCCCAATAATCATTTCTCTAACTCCCATTAAACACTTATATATCTAAGATTTATATCGTTATTTATTAGTTGTATTTCTACTTGACAGCCAAATTTCAATTTTCTACTACACCTAAGAAAAATGTCATAACCTCCCCATCCACTCTTAATTTCCTGGAGATTTATTTGGTTATCTTTATAGATCCTTATACCTAAGGTTACTCATTGATCTCTGTATAACTGGATGGAAATCTGTGACTAAAATTTCAAGCTGTCGTCTGCACACCATTGTAAAGGAGAGAATAACAATTTCGGGTATCTCTTTTTCTCTTACACACATACAAGACAATGTGTCATTTTGACATAGTTCGCTAATTTTATGAATATATGAGATATATTAATGTATGATAAGTTAAATTAAATAAATGTGTTAATAAAAGGTTTGAAGAGGTTAATAAGTTCAACACCCGTGACTTTTTTCTTTAAACAAGTCGATGTAGGCTAATATAATAATACTTCCCACAAGCCTATAACCTAAATGAGAGTTTGAACTTTTATACAAAGTTTGTTATTCCAACACATGTAAGTAAGTACTACGCTAACTTATTTCATTAAGAGTTATCGAACATTAAATATAATATGGATTCTGAAAGCCATAGGCCATACAAGCTAGGAGCCAACTTTAAATATATTGTAGTATAGTAATATTTCCTACAAACCTATAACCTAATTATTGATAGTTTGAATGTAAAGCTACTACACAAAGTTTGTCATTCAAACAGATGTAATTAGGTTTTAAGCTACCTTTTTTCATTATTGTAATCGAACTTTCAATATCATATTATTGTTTCTGAAACCAATATGTAAGCTAATAGCCAACTTAAAATATATTGTAGTCTTGACAGAATGTACACAATATGAGCATTAGCTTTAATACACTAAAGATTTTATTCGTATTTGTATGATATTAACTTTAACACTGAATTGTATATCCCTTAACGTAAATGTGTCTTCAGCCAAATGGGTTATACTAATTCACTATTTTCAAACAATAATACTTTTATTCACGAAACACACGTTGTTGAATAAGAACGTTGAAAGAAATCGTTAAAAATGTCCCCTAGCAACCAAGCAGACGACAAACTTAAGCATCACGGTTTGATCTGATGCAAAAATGTGTGTATGTCCATCCAGTATAGTATAGCGATCACTGAGGTTACTTGAGTAAAAAGGGTGACCTGGTGGTCTAGGGGTAAGGTGTCAGACTTCTGTATTGGCAGCCGGGGTTCAATCCTCGGTCCCGGCACAGATTTATCTGATTACCAAACCCTTCCTTCACCTCTGACAATACATCTTGTTAATGTGGGGAATGCCAGGCCTCCACCGTGGTTCGGATTCCACGTTAAACTGTAGGTCCTCCATTTCATATCACAATCACTCTACCATTACACATTAGCGTAAGTGCGTATAACCCGAACGGGTAGTAAGACGCGGTGCTAATAATAATAATACTTGAGTAAAAGCTAGTCTTGTTCCCTATACCGGCCAGCATTCATCCTTGCCCTAAAGCAAAGCTGCTGTGACGTCGTCTCGTGGCCTAGCCGAGCTTGCTTGCAGTACATGTGACTGTGCAGTGTCGCGCTCGTTATTGGCTTCTTATTTATGTCAAGTATGCTAACAAAGTCACTTTGAATAGTAAATGCTTGTGTGCTTTTTGTAAGCTTTCCTTTTATATATGCGTGAAGTGTTACGAAAAGTATCGTACTAATACTACCGTTGCCGTGTGCAATGAAAGTATTCTAACTAAGAAATAAGGTGCTATACACAATACTTTCCTAAAGATTCTGGTGTCAGACGAAGATGGATTAACTACTGAACGGGATGGAAAATGGAGTCCTGATTCGTGTTTTATGTGTTAAAAAAAAATCATAATTATGAACAAGACCTTCAGGCCTAACTGCTAAGCTTGCCTAAGAAAAACAAATTAAAATTACCTGCTGAACCCTAACTTATTTGTGTTGTCTCCGAAAATGTTATCCAAGGGAAAAATATTTCCCGTGAATCTAGGCATAATATTAGATTGACTAAACAAATAGTCATGGTGGGTAAAAATATTTGGAGGACGTGTCACCCCCAAAATTTTTACTTTATGGGAAACACCATCCATCCATCAAGTTATCCATCTAACCTTAAATTATACTTGAGAAATATAATTTCTTAAATGTAATACATCACGGGGCTGTACAGTATTACATAAATATGTTTTGTACAATATTGTATTACATAAACAAGTTTCTATAGTATTGTAGTTAATGATAGAAGCAAGGTGTTTGGTGACGTCAATGTTAATTTAAATTAAGTGTTAATTAATCAATATAAAATGAATAACCCTCTTGTATGAAGGCCTATTCATAAACCAATTTGGATTGTGGGGAAAAATTTGAATTTTTATTAATGTTCAACTGACAGTATCAAACTAAATATTTAAAAGATAATATTAGATTTGGTTACACTTATGTTATATAATTCGTGATTATAGAGAATGACAATAATAATAACCCCAATATATGACCACCTCGCAAAGCTGGTAGTAATATGTGTGTGTCCTCCCGTCCCCCCCCCCTTCCTCCCACCCGCTGAGATGGAAATAAAGTTGTTCTCTAAAATTGCAGTAAGACTCGTCCATGGATAATATACTATATTCTATGCATAAGCAGATAAAGGAAACCAAAGAAGGTGTAGCTGTTGTTCATTGTGTCTTTCAAAACATAAGCAACAAAACAAGTCAACCAATTGTGAATAGGTCTGAAATAATTTTAAAAAATCTTGAATAATTACAAAAGTAAAATAAAATATTGAAATTCAAACTATTGAAACGAATATCTCTTGAAATCCGTAGGATCAGGAGTATACTTATCTTAAATATAATTAGCTTTACCCATTTCCGGTTATAGAAATTTCGAGGAAATGGCTGAACAAATTTTGACAAACGAGCCCGCCCTCATTTTAACGGTTAGGAGTCCAGGATGCCTGGAAAAATAGTATTTTTCCGCGAAAACCCGATTTTCACAGATAGTTTTCACCGTGGAAACCGTTATTTGCGTTATTTGCTGCGTGCCTATAGATCTCAAACTAAAATGTATATATTTGGCTAAAAAATAAAAATTGAATCTTTATTGTTGGTCTGAACACAGACATCACATTTTTCAATCTGAAAATAAAATATTTTTCTTTGGACTCTGAATTCACTTTAGATGTTAGTCAAAGCACATCTATATTGAGATTACCTGTATTGGTGAAGAATTTATCTATTATTGGAATGTGGCTATCGGTAATTCGCATTTAAATCAATAATGTCGATATTAATTCGCAAATTAAAAGGTTAAGTTGCCAATTTCATAACAATATTTTATACGTTTTGTTTCGTGCATGAGCGGTAAATATATATAAACAATATAATGATGTTTAGATATGTTTTAGTATGTACTATAAGATCAAAAACGATCAAATGATCTTGAAATATAGTTTAAAAACATCCATTTTAATTACCTAAATATGGGGTTTGGCAGTCACTCGTTTCAAATAAATGGTTTTGATATTCATTATATCAAATAGTAACTCAATAAAAATACAGTAAGCTCAGTTATGTTTCCATGCTATCATATAATTTTTAGGGAATTATATTTCAAAGTAAATTTTTGTGTACTATATTTATCTTTCACATTCTTAGAAATACATATGTTCAATCATATTTTCATGTTGCTACTAAATTTTGAAGGGGGGGATATTTTAAAATAATGTTTTGCATACCACATCTATTTTTTCACATTCTTTCTGTTTCTCTGAGGCTTTCTCTCTCACACATCTTTTCTCATTTTATCTCTGACTTTTTCACTATCTCCTTTCACACACACTATTAAACAATCTATCAGACATTATATTTATCACAATCGCTCTTAAACTCTCTTTAAACTCACTCGATTTTGGTCAAAATCTTTCTCTTTCCCTCAAACTCTTCCTCTCTCTCAAATTTTCTCTCACACGCTCTCACATTTTCCCTCTCTCACAAACACCTCTCTGTCCCAAACACCCTCTCTGTCTCAAGCAATCTCTTTGTCTCAAACTCTTTCTCTGTCTCAAAATTTCTCTATCTATCTCAAATTCTTTCTCAAAATCACTTTTTCCCTCAAACACTTTCTTTCTCTCAAATTCTCTCTCTTGAACTTTATCTCAATCAAACTATCGATGTCTCAATCTTTCTCTCTAACAACCTTTCACTCAAACTTTCTCTGGCATTTTCTCTGTCTCTAAAAATTTCTCTCTCTCTAACTTTTCTCTCAAAGTCTCTCTCACACGCTCTCATATTTTATATCTCTTTTACACAATAGCTCTCACAGTCTTTTTCCCAATATTTCACTCACACACTCACAAACTTTTCTTTTTATTACACACATTCCCCACACACATATACTCTCTCTGAAATACACACTCACTTTCTCTCTCACTTATAATAATAATGGTAGTTAAGGATCTACTAAAACCCACCATTTAAGTTTATATGAATAGTCATTATGATATTTATCTTCACTGGCAAGATTTATTTTATTTGTCGCTATTATATACATTTAATAATAAAATAGGCCTAGCTAAATAAATACGTTTATGTAAAGTTAACATTGCCTTAGTCTAGTAATTTCAGTCGAAAATTGGGCGTCACTTCAGAAAAATTCCAAGTGAGTAAGCTGAATATTGGTTTCAACTTTCATTTTGTCTTTCTAAACAAGTTGTCAAATGTCCTAATCATTCGATTGTATGCATTCAATTTTACCGCGCTTAAAAGTTGCTGAAAATGGGGTTATTTAATGTTTTTCGCTTATATCTTCATTCCTATTAATTTTATAACCATGAGCTATACTAACAAATAAATAAGATTAAAAATGTATATTTAAAAAGGTGGTATAATGTTTTGTGGGCTACTGATCTGCTGTTTTGTTTGTAGAATTAAGATTATAGGTTTGTTGGGGCAAAGCTGTGTGTAGGAGTCATGTCAATGTTTTTGGAAATATTGTAACTATCTCGCATCAGTTGTGCTATCTATATTCAGATGAAACAATTGACAATACTCTTTAACTTCCGAAGATACCCGAAGGTTTTCAATTTACATTTTAAGCAAATATGACTTAGGTTTAAATGGCTTTAGGCCAAATTACTTTAGGCCAACTGGTCCCCCTTTCTACTACCGGCTTCCTAGGCCTGTCCTAGCTTCAAATTCCTTATAATTTAACTTAAGACAAGGACAGGCACAACATCCAGTCCCTAGTCGTTAATTCATCACTGTGAAAGGGTAAAACCACAATTCACAAATGATAAATTTTCTCTCGTCCAGGGAATCAAACCCGCAACCCTTAGCTCTGTAGACAGACACACTGCCAACTGAGCTAAGATATTGGATTAATAATAATCTGATACCTTGAAAAGTTACTATACCTATGTCAACGTATTCTTACGCTGAGTCACTTGATCTTCCACTATTATTCTCAATGTATGTTATCGTTAACTATAAAATTACACTAATCATATAGTAAAATGTTATCAATGTTGACATAAAAAAACTTCTAAAAGTTTCCTT
Organism: Timema shepardi; assembly: GCA_902151425.1. NCBI lineage: Eukaryota > Metazoa > Arthropoda > Insecta > Phasmatodea > Timematidae > Timema > Timema shepardi. The sequence goes on along the minus strand of CABFVX010002354.1, from coordinate 54,762 downwards.
GTTAACAAATTCGTACTATAGCTAATCGTACTATGACGTTCTGTTATCCAGCGTTCCAGCCGATAATCTAGCACTGCGAGCTGGAACAATCTTAAGAGAGAATAATGGTACAGTGCATTCTATCAAGAATATAATCACTCACCATGACTTCGTTGAAGCTGAGCTGGACAACGACATCGCTTTGATACAGGTACAGTACAGTGCAGTATTATACAAGAAAAAACCATGTTGGAAAAGAAAGTTGTCCTTTAGAATTTTGAGCAAAATTGAGCTAATAATATTATTGGTGCATAAGAGTGGCCACATTCCGAGAAGTTGTCCAATACACTGTCCATAACGTTAAAGTTTCATACTAGTCACTGTGCAGTAGACTGTAGTGATAAATAAAATTACACTACATTTAGATTGTAAGATATTAGTCTTACCTTGACATATTTACACTATGACCTTATCTTATGAGTCTGACCATAATGAAACAATGCAAGGCAAGCTTTATATCTAACAGGCAAAACGGTGAGTAAATCATGACAACAAACAAAAAAATAATGCATTAAATATTTTTGATTAAAATTATTACTACTAACGGATCAACTGCTGATCACAGGACTACATTAAATAATAAATATATTGAATTCCTTTAACGGCTGTGTTTTCGTTACAAGTGATAGTTTCCGTATTTCCATGCACTCATCCTTATCACATAATCTATTCATTGTTGTGCGTTCTTCCAGTGTACCGTAAAGTCTTATTTAGATCAATATCACACAATGTTTTCAATGGTGTACGTTCATCTAGTTTGCAATAAAGTATTATTTGAATCCACATCACACAATGTATTCATCGTAAGTCTCCTCATATTTCTAAAAAATTACTTCAAGCTTATTCGCATACTCTTACTAAAGTATTAAGTTTAATAAAAGTTTACTTTTAAAATGAATTCATATTTCGTTGTCAAGGTATGGGAATAAATTTGGGGAGCACACCACCAAACATCCAGGTGTAGTTCTTATACCTGACTTCTCATTACAGTCAGTCATTATTGTAATAAAGACTAATTCAACATAATATTAACTAAGGTTTTCTTAATAATTCTACTGTGATCTTACTGGTAACCTGGTGGTCTAGGGGTAAGGTGTCGGACTTCTGTGCTGGGGGTCCGGGGTTCAATCCTTGGTCCCAGCACAGATTTATCTGTGAAGGTGTGGAAGGCCAGGCCCCCCACCGTAGTTCGAATCCCACGTTAAGCTGTAGGTCTTCCATTTCATCTCACAACCACCATACCATTACACATCAGCGTGCGTATAACTTTAAAGGGTAGGAAGACGCGGTGATTATAATAATAATAATATTCTGTGATCTTAAAAGACATACAACAATACAACAATAAAATGATCATGATTCCCCTACAAAAAACTGGGTTGGAGCTGTCTATCCAGAGGCTGCAATAATAGTCCAGCATAGGTGTTAAATCTTTACATAATTTAAAAGTGGGACAGGAACGTGCTGTTTTCAAAACTTTACTCATGGCCACTTCAATGCTAACAGTCCTCTATCACCTTGCTTCGATGAGTACAATCTGCAGTTCAATTCAGCCGATGTGGAAACGCGCGCGCCACGGAGTAGGTGTGAATACTTACAGTAGAATGCACAGCTACCAGTTGTGTTTACTCACCTACCATGCTCGCAGTGAGAGGCTATTTACGTTGTGCAATGTAGTTGCATGACTTTCAACACAATCAAAACGGTGGAGATAAAATTACACTGTTTATTTTGCACGCCCACCTCTGACAAGACATCTTGTGAATGTGGGGAATGACAGGCCTCCACCGTGGTTCGGATTCCACGTTAAACTGTTGGTCCTCCATTCCATCTCACAATCACCCTACCATTACACATTAGCGTAAGCGTAGCGAACCAGGTCGAGCACAGTTCTTTTCATTTTGCACGTCATACGCCATGACGGCCGAAAGCATGACGCCCATATTATGAAGTGACGTCATAACTGCGAGCATGTAACGCTATGTCATAACCGATATGGCACGTACGATGACGTATAAACTTTGTTTGGCGCTAGAGTGTGAATAGAGTGAGCTCACAGCCATGATAGCTGGTCTAGCTATGTATATTATAGGGTTGGTAGCACCATCAAATAGTTGAACACCAATCAAAATACGTATTATCTTGCCGACAGTTTCAAAACATCGCCATGTGAGTTGCAATGAACTTGATGAACGTAAATATGTTTTATTCTTAATATTCTCATTTTAAATCATAAATGTATATAATTAAATATTGTTATATTAATGCTAAAATGTATTTAAATTGTTTAAAGTAATGACCCTAATTTATAAAAAAGAATTGAATGAATTTGATAGATTTCAATAGGTGTAACTATAAAGTATTTTACCTATAGTATAATTATGAAAAATATATACGTTATAGATACAGTATCATAAAGAACGCTCATAGATAATTATTTAACAACAATCCTATATAAAATTCAGTTTTCTTATTAAAAGTATGGTTATATAGTGTATTCAATTTGCTTTACTTCCTCCTCCGGGCATGGGCAAAGGTAAATATTAGTAGACCTAATCATCACGTTCTTAATGCATTCACAATAATTTGTATCCAATCATGTAGCCTATCAATTATCTATCAAATTAACCACAATTATAAGTGTGAGAGTGAATGAGAGTACCGTGTGGACTAGGACTACATGGTTTCCCTTTCATCACTGGGAAGGCAACAGGTCCACAAGAATCTGTCATTGGCTCGGACAGAACTGGCGTCAGTGAGAGGAGATAACATGATTCATGTGTTATTGTAAATAGCTAAAGTTTCTTAACGAGTGTGGCTTTTATACCCAGCTTATGAGAAGTACCAAAATCCAGCAGAAAAAACTTTATTGTTCTTGCCCGAGTTATTTTTTTAAATTCTACTTCAGCAAGTTTTGACTTTTTCTTTGAATATAACCAATGCAAATTCAAAGCAAACTAGTTGTAGGTTATGCAGTTGAAGATCAATCATAAATCAGGCTTAGGCCCTGAAATGATTGTTTTGTATTTGGTTCTCAGCTTAAGAATAGTGGAAAATAGTTTCTAAAAATACAAGAGGTGTTCATTGCTAGACAATGATAAATTGTGTTTCAGCTGATTATCGACCTTCAGCGGTGTTTTCAGGAACATTGAGGATGAGTTTCAGTACACTCACGGTTGCCTGAAAAAAAAACATAATTTTAGCATTGCAATAACCTATTTAATCTTGATTAAAGGCAAACAAAACTATATTTAACCCTTTAAATTTTGAAAAAAAAAACAATGTTTTAATATCTTATCTTTTAATAAACATCTGCTATAAGATTAATATAGATTTTTAATATTATTTGAAAGTTTCAATCAGGTTTTATTTTGACATACATTTTTGTTAACTGGATCAGATTTTTATTCAAGCCATATATTTTACATTACCGACTTGATAGGCCTGTCGTAGCTTCACACACCTTATAATATAACTTAATGCCGAGATCACGATTAATTTAACATTAACTTAAAGTTAACTCAACGTAACTTAACGTAAAGGATATCCTCGTTTGTTTGATGGAAAAGATCACGATGCAGTTAACTTTACGTAAGAGATGTCCTGGGAGGTCTTTTAATTTAAATGAACGTTACTTGAAGTGTTTCACGGGATCTAGCCTGCCAATCATTATGCGAGAGACGTCAACAGGGCTATTTAGTAATTAATTTGTTGGTTTTAAGACCAATGTTTACTCTTTAGCATTAGTTATATTGATCAGACATTGAAACAAAATATTAAACTATTTATCAAAAAAGTGTGTAATAGATATTAAAGTGATTGAAAACTGTAAACATTGACATATCATCACTTAACAAATAGTACAAATCACAGATCATATTCAAGAATGCAGATGTTTGGCTCGAGTTGTTACGTTAAGTTACGTGAATTATGTTCACACATCTGTTTTCTTAAGTTAAGTTAACTTTAAGTGAACGTTAGATTAAGTTAAAGTTAAGTTGATCGTGATCCTGGCATAATACTAGGACAGCCACTACATCCAGTCCCCAGCCCTTAATCCATCACTGTGAAAGGGTAAACTCACATTTCACCAATGATAAATTTTTCGGGTATCGAAACAGGGACCCTTACTTCTGTAGACATGCTACTGACTGAGCTAAGGTATCAGGTTGGTCAATCAGTCTTTATAATATAAGTATTTTCGCTGTGTAATTTTACAAATTTCTCAACAATACTTGTTCCTGCGTTACTTCGGAAAGTTTGGGTTTGAATGATTCACCTTCACTGTAACCTTTTTTTAATACCCATCAATTTAGTATCATTGGTTTCACTGCATGTTTGTGAGTGCAACAATACTATACATTTTGTGATTTTCAGGTTTTTGAGAGAAATAAAATTCACCTAAAAGGTAGATTTCTTAGGTTTTGTCCTCATTTAGTCTTATATACGCTTAGGGAGACAGTATCTCTGGGTAATTTGAAAATAAATGCAATCATACATCGTTAACTAATATTGTGTAAGCCTAGTTGAACTCATACATAATTCGCTAATATTGTGTAGGCCTGGTTAAAATTACACATTATTAAAAATACGGTGTAGTCCTAGTGGAACTCATACATAATTCGCTAATATTGTGTAGGCCTGGTTAAAATTACACATAATTAAAAATACGGTGTAATCCTAGTTGAACTCATACATAACTCGCTAATATTGTGTAGGCCTGGTTAAAATTACATATAATTAAAAAATATGGTGTAGTACTAGTTGAACTCATACATAAGTCGCTAATATTGTGTAGGCCTGGTTAAAATTACATATAATTAAAAAATATGGTGTAGTCCTAGTTAAACTCAACATAATTAACTAATAACGTGTAGGCTTAGTTAAACTCGTAGTACAGATTAAAATATTATCTATAATTTTTTTTAAAGATAGTTCAACTTACTGTTTTCTTTTATGATTCTATTGTTTTGATCCACACTGCTGACAGCTGCTATGTAGGCATAAAAAGAGTTCTAACTATTCTCACACACTAAGAGATGTTTTACAAACTGCCAAAGAATTGTTAGCAAATGCCAGTAGGGGAATCATAACAGCTGTAAGAACCTTCAACATTATTACATTCACACAACGTTTGAGTCATGAAAACATATTCCTAGCCAAATAATCTACTCTGTCTTTCCTAGCCTTAATAACACAATTCTCTGTAATAACTATAAAAAACCTGCAACATAATTAGGCCTACAAAATATTTAAATTATGAAAACATATCCATAGACAACTATTTTAAATTCAAACGGTTGGCATAGCTTTAAAAAGAAACACCATTATTTGTAGGTTTAGCCATAAGGTTATGATTACACTTCATCAAGTTAAATGGTAAATAAAAACAAATATTTTAAGTAATTATTATATTAGTATAACCCTAATACTTTGACTTTTCAATTACACAAACGTAAATAAAAATAATGAAGAGTTTAATCAAATATAACACTCACTAGAATAGATTATTTATAAAAGGATAAATTGTTACACAGCTGAAATAAACCAACATTTACACCTCTTCGATTGTATAACGCCATAAAAAAGATCGGTGCTCGCATTTCAGCCATACGACGTGCTACGGATGACATTTCATAGCGGTGACGCGCCATAGAGATCCGTGCTCGCCGTGCTGGCTTGCGTATGGAAATGTCATCATAATCCTGGTAGTGATTTATTATTCTCTCCGACCTACCCCGGCGGCTCGCTCGATTTTCCTCATGTTTTATCTATATCAGTTCTCTCCTTCTACAGTTTCCTTTTTCTTTACTTCCTTCATTTTCCTTGTACCATGTACATTTTTAAGATCTCAGTTGACCCTGTATGTGAAAGGGGGCGGGTATTTGTAAGATTTTCCAGCCCATATCCTAAAGAAGCAAATAATCAGCCCGCCAGGGCGCCATATAATTCATTTATATTAAGTATTGGTTCTATGTATTGTTTGTCTTCGAGAGCCCTTCGGCGATGGTGTCTACGGTCATTCTATGTGCTTCATGTTTTTCATGTACCAAAATTTGATATCTAAATAAAATAAATACCATACATACAAACAAACAAACTTACACTGAAACTATGACTCTACCAAAGGTGACCAGACGTCCCGCTTTGAGCGAACGTACCCCAATGTCTCCAAGTATCCCTGTGGAACGCATAACTGTCCCGCTTCGGAGGGAAATAAATTATATCTTCTGAAGCCATGAATAAATTAAATGAACGTATATTATGTGATGTGGAAACAACAGTTTCAATTTTTAATTTCAAGGCGTGGTTAAAGAAATATTATTTGTGTGTGTGTGTAGGTCGTCCACAATACATAGTCAATAAAAAAGTTGACAAGTCCTTCCTCTCCTCTCAATCTCTTTCTCTCACCACTTATCAACATTCCCACTGCTTTGGAGCTATTCGGTCAGCCAGGTGAACGTTCTTAAGTGACCTGATCATTTATTTATTGAAACAAATACATTTAAAAAGGTACACTGTTCAAACAAATTCATTGTGATCCTAAGGTAATGTTTTACCGTTCATTAATTATTGTTAACGGGTTAGTGTCTATGTCTTGTATAATCTTATACTTTTATTTAATATTCAGCACCGCGTCTTACTACCCGTTCGGGATATACGCTTATACTTTTATTATATTATATCTTAATTCCTGGTGTCCATAATGGTCTGAAAACGCCACTGTCAAGACTTTTGTTTTAAAACAACGTTTCCAACACACACCCTCCCCCTCACTTCCCAAAGAGTATTCCATAGACCATACGTTTATAATATACCCCCCATACTCCTTGTATTGCTTTCTACCCATAATCCAATACAACCTCCAAAATGCTCAAAAAAAAAATGGCCCGATTTCACAACCAAGAAATATGATCACCTTAATCAACTAGCACTTTTATTTCTTATCATCTTATGTGGAATGACATTTGTGTATTATTTAAACGTTAATTTTCAGCCTCTGTGTACATTTTAGTAAATGATGCCTCAATTACGATGAGGAGATCTCATTAGACCTACTTTTCTTAGAGTAAAATGAAGTGACACATATATTGACATATTTATAAAGTTAATTGAAAATACCTACTGTATAAAACATTAAAGCACCATTATTCCAACACAGATATTATATAGTTCAATTTTCAATAGAAGTCCTTTTTATAAAATACAAAGTTTGTTTGCGGTGGCCAACTGTATAGTGTTTTACAGTTTTATTGGTGTGTTAATTTTTAGTTTTTGATAATATTTATCAATACTGACAACTGCAAATCACATGACTTGATCGAATACGTGAAAGTAGATCTTATAACATTAGTAAAATGTCAGATAGGGTCATGCCTATAATATATTGGACCATATAAACTATTAACAAGCACAAATAATTAATATTTTAAAGAAATAACTGTGTTTTGGTTACCAGGTAGCAGAACCATTTTCGGGGAACCAGTACGTTAAGTACGTGGTACTACCGGTTCAAGACGAGAAAGTCCCAATTGGAACGCACGCTGTTGTGGCTGGATGGGGAAAGACTCTTCGGGTAAGTTTTATATCAAATTTAACATTCAAAATTAGATTTATTGACCACATTTTCTAAGAGGCATGGAGTTGGAAGCCACCCTAAGTGCACCAAGCCCAGATTTGACCTCGCCATCAAGGGAATTCCAGCCCATTAGAAGCTTGACACCCTATACCACGTCACCATCGCTGCAGGTATCTGGTAAGCTAATTACCTTGGTGACGAGCGAATAGAGACTAATATAATAGTGTTCTAGAGATTGTATGAGGGAAGATGTATCACGATTCTATACCTGAAATTAAAATAATCCCTCTACTCTAACTGAAATTTGAAGAACTTTTAAGAGAAAATATAAATATATAAACCAACATTGAATTTTCTAGTTTAATGTTGTTAAAATTGATATTATATGTCTGAACTGAAATTTAAGAACAATTCCCATGACCTATAAATGTATATCATTGGTTCTAGTAACTTTTTAAACCGCCAGAAAATATTCTAAAACTGACAGATCGACAATCATTATTTTAATTTAAAATATAATTAAATTCAATTTAAATTAGGTGAAGTTAAAAAAAATCACTATGCATATAATTATTGGAAAAAAAATAGACATCACAATAATTATTATTAACAACTAATCTTTTATTTGGCTAACCTAACTAAGCTACTATGTATCCATTATATTTAAGTTGTCGTTCATAATACAGTACAATTCTCTATAGCACATAATATAATTATAAGTTTTCAAATAATCATTGTGGAATGTTTAATAAATTAGATGGGTTCTCCCTTGATTTTTGATTTCCTTGGACGTAATATAATGTGAAAAACTCTTATTTTTTATTTAACACCTGTTCGGATTAAGCTCTTAAGTACTAATTAAACTACTGGGTTAAGAATTGGAAATGTTGACTGTAAAGAAAGTGAGCCCGCATCTGCGTGGAGGGAGAATGGAAAACAATTTAGGAAAAACCACCCCTAGTTCACCCAAGTGAGATTCGAACCTTAATCTCCTCGTCCTTGGCAATCCTGCTCAACACGAAACTAGTGCGTTAGCTAAATACTCCACCAAGGCAAGTATGAGATAAACTATTTACTATGAAACTACAATAGTAAATTAACCCTTACGGAATATATAACATGTAAGGCTATACATATATAAAAAGCAATTTAGTTACTATGAAGTGTGTAAAGTTATAATAATTGTGTTAAGAATACTTAGGAGCTAAACAGTTTTTTTTCTTTTTTAGGATTTAGGGGCAGACCAATTTATATATTTTAAATTACTCACTAAAACAAATATACCTCGCAGGTATTGAGGATAATATTGATGCACGGGAGATGTATTTCAATTAATATTTAAATTATATCATTTTATGACATGGGAAGACATCGTATTGAAGCCAATGCTTAAGTAAGGAAGTTGAAAGGTTGCTAATAGACCTCGCTGTATGTTATATCATTTCAGGTCTTGAGAGGACATCATATTGAAGCTAATGCATAAGTAAGGAAGGTGAAAGGTTGATAATAGACCTCTCTGTATGTTATATCGTTTCAGGACACGAGAGGGCGGGGCACATCGTATTGAAGCCAATGCTTAAGTAAGGAAGGTGAAAGGTTGCTAATAGACCTCTCTGTATGTTATATCATTTCAGGACACGAGAGGGCGGGGCACATCGTGTTGAATCCAATGTTTAAGTAAGGGGGTGAAAGGTTGCTATATTCTATTCACCGTAGGAATTGACTTCTGAAAGGCCTTTTTCCCTACCATAAATCTACTATATAGTAGGATATTGGTAGGAAAAAAGACCTTTCAGAGAGTAATTCCTACCGTGAATGGAATATAGTAGACCTCTCTGTATGTTCTATTGTTTCAGAACCTGGAAGCTCCTAGTCCAGTGCTACGACACGCCAGTGTAAACGTTGTGGAGATTAAAAATTGTGAAGAGAGAATTTCTAAGCCTGTTGTTACGATCAACATGATTTGTGGTGAAAGGAAGGGGCAGCAATCATTCAAGGTTATATTAATCACTTATTTAAATTTATTCAGGATGGCCACCACATATATAGAATAAATTGTAATATAACTCCAAGTTTTATGGCCCAAACAAAAATTCCTATTTCTAAAAGTATTATTTTTCGGTTAAACTTTGAACAAATATGCCGAATGAAAATGTTTTCTAAAACACGTGCTTAAGATGCGGTAAAAATGTAATACTTAAGTAAGTATTATGAATAAGTACTTATACCTAATTCCTAGGCTTTTGTATTATTTAATTTTATACAATCAATAACATCTTAAACTTTTATGATGTTTTAACACCCATAATACTACTTCAAGCTGGGTCTTAATGTTAAAATAAATTCCTAGCCTATTTCGAGAGAATTCAACAGAATACACCACTGGTGAAACCCCTTTTTCACACCTCACAATATAATCTGGGCACAGCCTTAGTATTACTCTATATCCTTATTGATCTTATCAAGATCTGGAGCAAAAAGCAACTACTACACTTGTACTGTGAATTTGTCCACGAATAGATAGTAAATATTTTTAAAAAAGCAGTAGAACTATCTATATCTATCCTAATGTTCTCCATACAGAAGTGCTGTACAATAACTTTTGTAGAAGTCTAATGGGAATAACCCTTATAAATAAAAAAAATCGGTCAACATTGATATTACTTAACAACTAGGGGCTAGATCTGTCTCAGACAGGCAACATTTCAAATCTCATACAACGTCTGTTCTCTGTAGTTTTTATCAATTTTTAGATATTTAAAAATATAATCTACATGATTTGTGTCAATGGCTATATCAAGTTATTGTCATATATGTTTTTCCAGTTTCTACTTTTCTTTTATAGATGACATTCTCCACTTGCCAAAACTATATCTATAACTCTTTTCACACGATCGCTGTGTGTGGTTTTGGGGGTAACTACAACAATTAATAAGGGTGTGAGGTATAACCGTTGTACCTTATCGAGAAAATTGAGAACATCACATGGAATAATATATTATATTGAATCTGACTATTCGTGTACATGCTACTGGACTCAAAATTTACGCCAACTAAGCTATATTTCGATTAATTAAAATATATTTCGTCTATCACGTTAATACTAAAAATGTTAATTAATTGAGATTTTTTTGGAAATGTAATATAACATTTATTATAAGAAAATAAATGTAGTTTGATCACGCCATTGAGTCAAGAATTTTAATAATTTTTAATTTCCCGACAAAAGGTAACACTCAATTTATTTTCTTTGGTAAAGCTAAAAATTAAGCATACTTCCCTGGTATTTCTGGTCTTCCTGAGCAATGGCCGCCGTGATGTTGTACTAAACCAGAAGGAATGCTCATTGAGTGTCTGACTAGTTTTTGAACCACACAAAAAATAATAATAATTTTCATTACATATTTTTGTTGTTTCAGTTTAAAATAAACACAAAACTAGTATCAACCTCAAAACCCAACCAGCATTTAATCCAATGTCATATAATCTGCTGGTACATAGTTTTAAATGTTATTTTACTCGAGACTTATTGAAAATGTATTATATTGCAGCTATCCTGTCTACGGCCTCTTTATTTCCTCTATAGTAGAAATATCGTCAAATATAAGGGCACTCAGAAGATTGTATAGTCATCATCATCACCAAACTGTTTCCAACATGTGGCTGGTCAGTTTAGTAAATGCATCCAGTTTCCTCGGGCCTTACACCAACCATCCTCCCCAACTCTATTCCCTTCTTCTCTTTCGCATACACTCTCCATTATATGTTTCTCTTATATCTTTCTTGGTCTCGCTTTTGGTCTTTTTACTACATACTTCATCTCTCTCACTCTCTTTGAAGTTCTCTTCCTAAGGGGTTCCCACTCTGATTACATGTCCATACCATCTCGCGTACTCCCTGTACCAAACTGTTTCTAGGATAACTTCATTATTTATCCTGTTTTTTTATCGTGACAACTAACATGCTTCTCACAAACTTCATTCCAATGGCCTTCACTTTACTTGGTTCTCTTACATATAATGTCAGTAAAAATGCTGATCATTCAACTTTGTGCAGTATGGTATGGTAAGTAAAGATGTTTTTATCATGAAATACGAGAAACTCTTAAAATGAACATTACAATTTTAATATTAATTAAGTTTGAATTAACACAATATGATTTTTGTTATAGGGAGATTTTGGTGGTCCTTTAATTGTGAGAATGGGTGAGAATGTCAAACAAATAGGAACTTCTACCTGGGGTGACTTTTCAGAGAAAGAGTCGTCTACATGTTTCTACACTGATATATCTCAATACCGCCTTTGGATCCACCGGCAAACTCAAATATAGCTTATCATTCATTATATCATCTCTCAAAATTATTTTACAATTGGAATATTCAAAAAAGTAAAATTTGAAACAGTTTGAATTTTTTATTTTATTCTATGTCATTGAGATTCTTGTAACGCTTTCAGCGGTACACTATTTAAATTGAGAAGTTTGTAATAAAACAAATTTAATATTTTAATATTTTTTAAACATTATTGTATGACCAAAATGTAAACCAAAGCCACAAACAGAACCATACGAAAAAATAAGTAAAAAATTTTGCTTTCATATTTAAAACTTATTTAAGTTTTATGTTGTATCCTTGCCTCCTTGTAAGTATAAATAAATAAACAAATATAAAGTTAAAGCTTCAGAGGAAAACTGAAGAGATTATAATGAATCTATATCCAATGATTTGATGGAATATTTATTTAAAATTAGTAAAATTCTTAATTAAGAATCATATGTGTATTAAAACTATGAGTATTTAAATGTATAGCAGAATAAATACTTATGAAAATTGATGACATTGAGTCAAATCACTATTCCAATCATCAATTATATTTTACAGTTTATATAATGTATATTCAGTAACCAATATTTATAATAATATTTTGGCTGAATTAATTCAATACAAAGTTATGTACTCCTCATGCGCGTCAGAGTATTCCAGTATTAAAACAAGAAACATTATATTGGAGTTTTAAAATGTAATATGGTTTTAAACATAGAACAAAATTCCCTTTTTAATTGAAAGGCTTTTTTCTATTTAGCTTTTATGAGCCATTTTCAATGAAACTCCTATTTAATTCTCAAATCTCACGAATTTGATTCTTACTTGAGATAATGAGGTTAAAATACCATCTAATTCGACTGATATTTAATTTATTTTCACTCTATTTACACGCCAAATCTATTGATTTTTTAAAAATCAATTTTCCTCATCATGTTATTATTATTATTATTATTATTATTATTATTATTATTATTATTATTATTAGCACCGCGTCTTACTACCCGTTCGGGTTATACGCACTTACGCTAATGTGTAATGGTAGGGTGATTGTGAGATGAAATGGAGGACCTACAGTTTAACGTGGAATCCGAACCACGGTGGAGGCCTGGCATTCCTCACATTCACAAGATGTCTTGTCAGAGGTGAAGGAAGGGTTTGGTAATCAGATAAATCTGTGCCGGGACCGAGGATTGAACCCCGGCCGTCAGAATAGAAGTCTGACACCTTACCACTAGACCGCTCATCATGTTAATTCATATTACCTTGTAAATGTTTGAATGATTGTTATGATTAGCCTGAATGGCAAGTAAATCATATAGCAGAGAAACGCATTACCATCATGAATATTGTTTGTTAACGGTTCCTGTCTATTTTTTATTTATTAAAGAAACACTTTGTACCTACGAAACCTTAAAAACTATAAAAACATGTAACTAATATTTCGATTTGAATTTAATATATTTTCTTGTTGATCAAGCTATTTATAACAAATGTATACAATGTACAATAAAAAAAATACTTTATACTCAAAAAGAGTGGCTACTGTTCACTTGGTTTAAACGTCAGTCTCGTAAAAATAAAATTTCACCAAATATCCACATCCACAGGTTTTCTTAAATATGGTGCGTATAACCCGAACGGGTAGTAAGACGCGGTGCTAATAATAATAATAATAATAATAATCTTAAATATGTAAGCCAAGTTTCAGCTTTTACAAGGTTTCTTGGTTTAGTTGTTATCACATCTACAGTCCTACACACAAAAGTTACATTTCTGTTTATAATAGTACTGATATAAAACCACGACAATTAATCAGTATTATAAATTATGTCTTGGAGCTAAAACAGCCCATTAATTAATTATTTGTATTATCCAAGGGGAAGGATGTTGATACTAAAATGTACAAATATCAGTGATATTTATTTTAATGCCATTAAGTTCATATTTTAAATTAGGTAGCTTAATCAGTCTAACCAACCATAAAAGGTAAATTATTGGTAATTGCACCAGCATTCTGCTCTAGAATATATGTGTGAGCAACAATGAAATAATCACGATGAAAAACAGATTCTAGATTACCTGGACAGCATTCAAGCTAAATTCCTTACCAACCATCTCAGAGCTGGGATCTTCATTAGAAAACATGTTCACTAAATTAACTATGTTGATAACTGACACATTTAGATAATTATTTATTCGGAAAAAGGAATATTTGTATTTGTAAACATTTCTGAGAATGAATTTGCATGTTACTATTCAATAATGTGATTGCATCAGTGTAGTTATTAAAACAGTTCCTAGACATTTCCTTAGTTGGCATGTTTTCTGTTTTCTAATATAAGTATTTAGAATTTGATTTCGTATAAGTAGAGCTCATTTATTTACTTAATCTCTTATACCAAGAACTCAAAAGTTAATTTCTGCACCAAGAAAATTACACCACCTATCCCTATTTCAAACGAGTTATACCTAAGCCACTTTCTTTATTATTATTATTATTATATCTATATAGATCCTTCAAGTTAACCTTATTACAATACATCCCTATTTTGAGCTAGCTCCATCTAAATAATTTCATGAAACTTTATACTTTATCTCGAGCTAGTTCTATCTATTCCACCTCAATATGTCCTCTCCCTATCTTGAGATAGCTATATCCAGCCCCTCTTATTACACCTTATACCAATCTTGAGATAATTATATTCAGTCCAACTCATTACACCTTATTCCCACCTTGAGCTAGTTCTATACAGTCTCCCTCATCACACCATTACATCCAGTCCACCTCATTACACCCTATCCTTATTTTGAGATAATTCTATCCAGTCCCCCTCATTACATCCTATACTTATCTTGAGCTTGTTCTATACAGTCTTCCTCATTACAACCTATTCCCATCTTGAGTTAGTTCTATCCGGCACGCCTCATTACACCATATATTTATCTTAAGGTAGTTTTATCCATGGCAGATCATTAAATTATATCCCTATTTGAGATATTTATATTCAGTCCAGTTCATTACATCCTATCTATATCTTGAGCTAGTTCTATCCAGTCCCCCTCATTACACCCTCTCCTTATTTAAATATTACTAAAAATATTTTAAAACCATTAAATCTACTCTTTTTTTAGTTGAAATAACCAAGAACCCTGGTGTGTCTAGTTAATATTGGATCACAATTCTGTCTGTGTTTAAGAAATACGTACATAGTTCAAATACAAAAATTTGAAAATAAAATCAAATACTATCTTTTGTCACAATCATACAGCACACAGAAATTAAGGCATCAGTCTCGTTGGCCTGGTCTATTCTGGATGGGCGGGACGGTTGTGATTCATATTACAACTGTATGTATGATGAAGATATTTATTCTTTGATTGTTTCTTTACTTTTAATCAAATTTGGCTACATTTAATCTACATCTAACCCTAACTTTTACTTTTCCAATAGTGGAAATAAGAGGTTTACCTGTATTTGTTATAAGAATTTGTGCACCGAGTATGATTTGTTTGAGCGACACATCCATATAATATTATAATTATATCTGAAACAGAGCTAAATTAAATCATACGAGGAATTATTTTTATAATATCTATCAGTATTCAACCTATAAACCGTCAGAGAATCTAACCTAATTATAATGAGTTACACACAACTATTTTCCGAAATAAATATTATTTTGTTTAGATTATTATCAAAATAAAAAGCTATAGCTTTCAAAAAATGAGTGCCAATATAAATCAAAGTTTCCTTTTTACATCGACAAAATAAAACAATCTGACAGGAATTACAATTTAATCAGATTATTCCTAGTTCAGTTTATAAATTCATCTTTATTAAATTAATAACACACTAATTCACACTCGAGTTAGTTTAATTAAATCAAAAGGTTAACTGTTTATGACACCTTATTTCAGCACGTATAGAATACATGTTTTAAGTTATGCTTATCAGTTTATATTCTTTGCATATTCTAGACAATTATCACTTATAATTAGTATTGTTGGCTTCTAAAAAAGGGTTAGTTTGTGATTCGTGCTATGATATAATCATTGTATCAAAAATGCCACGTGAATTTCGTACCATGATCAAAACTAAACCTTTCATCAGCTTCATGAAATTAAGTGGGCTGCAAGATTGGCACAGTTTGAGGAACCTGTTAAATAGTTTTTGTTGCAACCGATATGATTGTTTTACAAATAAAATCATTTAAAAAAATTAGTATACGTTTGATTTTTATTAGACACGTCTTATCACTTGTCTATTGTATCCACATACAGGCTATAAAATAACAAAAATCAGGAGGATAAAATTGAAAATAGGTGTACCCACATTTGCTTTTTAGAAACATGGGAAATCATTTAGGGGTAGGAAATACTTAAGTTCATCTACAAAAATAAGAGGAGATAGAAATATGTAATCAAACAAATGGAGGTAATATAATAGACACTTATTAGTATGGATTGATTGATCCTTTCAGTTTTTGTCTGGATGGACAATGTTTACAAACAGTGTTCGCGCACGGAGACTATGGTCTTTGTTGGGCTCAAGCTGGCACCCCTAGAATCAATGAAGCTAACTACCCTGATAGAAGATGTAGACCGAAAAAGTTAATGAGAATAATTTTTACATTTAAACGCTGTGACCTTCGAATTTTATTATCTTATGAGGTAATATCAATATTGATATTTTAAGACTGGTTTCGCTTTTCTATTATTATTTATTACATCTCCATTGTAATATTATCTGTTTAAATAAACAATTTCAGGAGTTGTATTTTTTGTTATGAGCTCACCTCATTTAACTCCGGCATGGAGCATTTTTGAATGGTCACTGGGGGAAATGGGCTGGTTCCATTTGAGTTTTGAATGAGGCTCTATTTATTTGGCGTCATTTTAATTACGTCATAAATCCACAGCTGGGAATTTTACCACAAGACTAAATCTTATAAAATTGGTATTAAAGTTGAAAATTAGTGTATCAACAGTTAGCCCTGGATCCCACCAAGGACTTAGATTGATTTTGAGGAGAGTTCTCAAATATTAACTTTATTATGAAGTTTCTAATTTTTCAATACATTTCTTCAAGATTTTTTTCAACAGAAGACAAACTTAATGGATATATTTAACTATTTTTATATTGGACGAATACCTCCCCATTTCAAGCCACCCAAGATCATCTATTAGTGTGAAATATTCTATAAAAACGGAACTACTTTCTTCAAATATATTTTTTATACCTACCTATATTAACAAGTTTATATTTTTAATTATTGTCAACTCTATTTTCATGATTTAAGCTATTGTTAAACTTATGATAATTTATTATTAATTACTTAAGCATGTATATGGTTTTTAAATTTCAATTGTCATACTTTAAACTAAATATATAGGAGAATAATAAATTTGGGTTTATTTGAATTTAAAGTTTATTACTTTTATTCGAATTTAATTTTTTAATAAGTTTCTTTTAATATTGCTTGGTTAACATTGTTCCCAGATTTAAAATTTAATATATACTTTTGACATATATTAACATTATACATGTGTGTTTGTATGTTACCCTAAAACTCTAGTTATCGAAGTTCCACAGGAAGGTGATGTTGCTTAACCTAAGATTACATGAATGATCTAATAATTGATTTGAAATATATTTTTTTAATTTCATGTCCATCCTCATGCATTTAGCTCATTCATATTGAGGTGTTAATTTATTGTATTTCCCCTAATAATTGTTACTGTCCAAATTCCGGTACAATTCATAATGTGTCAAGTTCTCTGAGAACCAGGTAAGCTCAATGAGGTGTTTATTAACATATAGAACCCAGTAATCCAGAGAGTGTAAGAGTTTGGTGCATCTGAGCAATAATTTGGTATTAAATGGCGCCATCCCACCCTCTTCCCTTTTCATAATTCAAGTTAACATTACTTTACATTTATTTAGAAAATGTGATGGTTTAAAAAATAATTTTTATTACTGTTGTAAGCTATGTTTATATCACAATGCATACCGTTGAGAGTTATAAAATGGTATCTGGTAGAGAATAAAGTAATGGTGTATGTGTTAAGTTGAATGAACATTTTCAATTCAGTGCTGTGCGTTGAAGCCAAATATATTTTACATCTCCACTCTAATAATTTAATAAACTAGCTAATAAAGAAATTCCATCGTATGAACCCACAAACGAGCTATACCAACCGAGTGGCAGTTGCCATTAGCGATGACAGTGCCAACATTTGCGGATATATAGTGTAATAGTGGTCAGTTTCCTAAGCCGGAGCTGCTACTTCTTTATTAAAGTAAATCCTCATTTGTTCTCACGAGGCTTAGTTCGACCTCGTTCCAGACAAACTGCTTCACAGAAAAGCTTTGGAAGGACTTGGGATCAAACCCGGAACTTCGGGATCTGAAGCCAAGAATTCTGACCACTGTACCACAGAGGCAGTCAAACTAGTTAATACGAAAACTAAACGGTTGCTAACAATTAATTTGTTTGTTCCATAATGTATAATTGACATTAATATGACTGATAAAATACGGCAATTACATATTTACCAAAGGTTGATAGAACCGCAGATCAATAAAATTGTTGTTACATAATTGAGTTAATCAAACTTCCTCTCGTTAATAATAGTAATAATAATAGTGATAGTTTAAATCGTTGTAATTATTCTACGAGATAAAACACTAATTATTAGACTCATGACTTTTGTAAAGACTATATTGTTGATTGTTGTCAACAGTACTTCTTAGATACAACATGATCTGTTTGGCTTTGCTCTCCATCTTGGTTTTGCTGCTTCAAAGTGAGTACTACATATTTATGTAACAAAGTCTTATAGATCGGTTAGATTGACATTATTGGTCAATATTTGTATTATATTATATATTGCCAGTATGTCCAACTACTGTGATCAATGATCACGGGATCAATTCCCAGCAAGGCCAAAATATGTTATTGGTGAACTTGGGGTTTTCTTTTTCAGAGTGGTGAATCAATTACTTAGGCAATGGATGTTGTCCATTATTTGTAATGATTTTCATTTAGTGAGTGATATACACTCAATAGAAAAATGATACACTAAGTTGCTTTTTAGAGATATTAACAAAGAAAAAGGGCTATTGGACCACATTTATAGTGATTTCCGAATTAATTGTACATTCCATTTAACGTGAAAGGAAGCAACCTTAACTTGACTGACTAAATTATGTATCTATCTTATAAGTTACACCATAGTGGATTCCTGCAAGTTAGGCTTGTTACTTCTCAGGTTAGACTTAGTGTAACTCACATGTTTTTCGCACCTCATGAAAGGCTTTTCTGGACCTCCCAAATCTCTCAAAACATTTACATAGGTTTGACCCTTTAGTAACTTGCCCAAAGCATGAGTTAATCTAATATATTAATTCATGCATGTACTGTATAGCTACTTCTACCTGTTCATGCCTTTAAGAAACTTAAACAAAATAACATACCAGATTGTGACAATGGTGAAGCATACTGGTGGCTAGTATTACCGTTGGTAACAGTATTATGTATTTAACAGAAAGTTTTTTTACACTTAACCAAAATTTGTAGTTAAATGAGTTATATTTTCACCAAAAATTTTTTATTTATTCAAAAAATTATATTTAACAAGAAATATAGCTAAACACAGATATTATGACGTAACATTAAATGCAATAATCACTTTTTTAACATCACGTATTACTACCCGTTTGGATTATACTCTTTATGTACTAAACACGTTAATGAGTTTAGGGATTATGACATATATATTTAGAGGAAAAGTATTCGCATTTGAGTGGAGTGGGAGGGGAATTTTTTTTTAGAAAACCACCCTCAGTACACCCGACCGAAATTAGAACCTTGATATCCCCGTTATCAGCAGTATATTCTACTGCGAGAGTAGCGCGTTAGATCACGCGGCCACCGCAGTGGGTAATCGACATATTGTAAGAGCGTGTTTGATAAGAGCTATTCTAGAGATAAGCTCAAAATGAATTTAAATACACACTCATCAGAAAGTATAAGTAGTAACAGTTGAAAATGATAAAAAAAATTGTACGCTGTAGATAGTAATTTCATACCTTGGGATTGTACTCTGAACTCCCGCTTGTCAAACTCAAAGTGAAACCCGCTGAGTATAGCATTCCCATGAAAACTATTGCATACACAATCTGTTGACAACTCTGGACTAATCATGCGCAGTAAGTGTCTCACGGGTCTAGTTTCTGTCTACATTTCCCTGGGGAGTGTTTACTGCATGATTGACTGAGTCACAGTGCAACATTAAACAATTCCCTTCATTGCGCTTTAATGTGTAGGTAGAGTCCAATTTTAACAGGGTAACCCAACTAGAACTATTACTCTATATTATACTTTAACATACGCATACACCAGCTTATGTGATCTAAAGCTTTCATTTTAATAAATACTTTCCCTAACTATAAGATAGCACTAATAAAATAGTTGGGTTCTATCAATATAGACCCCAAAAATAAGTTGGCATATTTTAAAAATTACCTTTTTTTAGTCAAAATTTGACTTTTTACAGCAACACTTTGTAAAGTATTACACATCCCCACTGGATTTTATTTTAGAGTAGTCAGCCTTGTAAACAGTCTACTAAATGTACCTTCCGTTTGTTTACGACTAAACACACTTTCAGGAATGAGATCTGAAGGAGAAAAATACCCTCATGTTTTATAAATATAACGTATTACGTTGTGAATTATTAGAAAAGGTTCTTCAACCAGAGGCTCAAATATGTGTTCAGAATCTCTTGTGCTGGGGGCGAGTGGGGAAGGGGGTAGAGTTGTTGGGAGGGAGGAGGGGGAGAACGAGAAATAAGGTTCGTATTTTTGCACTTTTAATAAGTCAAACTGATAGTTTGAAAGAATTGTTAGCTCTACTTTCACGATTTAATAAGTCAGGTCATGTGACCTGCATCTTTTACTTTTGATTGATATTATCAATACCGATGACACTAATGAATAATACATTAAAAGTTGTCAATGTTACAGTGATATATATGTTTGTATTTAATAAAATATCCAACAAATATCCATTCATAGGAATATCAAGGTATATCTCTGGAAACTATACTAACATTATATGAACCTATGTTAGTGGCAGAGCGCTATTATTGGGCGAACTTCGACCATCAAAAAAAAAAACCTTCACTGTTGAAACACAATCAATTTGTGAATCATCTATTGGTTGTCTGGTGTATTAAGGGAATAATCTCACCAGACAATGGGCTTCTGGTGACTGGGAGGTTGAATCTCAAATCCTGGCCATTTGCAGAGGTTGTGATTTCTCAATTGTGATTCAACACTATAGTTTTACCATCCTCTTCTTTCACTAAACTAGGTGCACTTACTCTAAAACAACCTTTCTTCCCCATATGTCTTAGAATGTGATTTTAATCTTATTTGAGTAAAAGTTAAGTATTAAATAAATTAAATGATTACGATACTATTATTTGATAAGAACACTAAATTAAACTTCTTTTTTGTAAACATCAACTTTTGAAAAGAAGTTTAAAGCTACCATGAACACATTTTTAAAAAGAGCAATACTTTTAAAATAACGTAGTACATAACTATTTTAACAATCCTTATTTAAAATAATCAACCTTTATATTAGAGACAACCATTCTTTAGCAAAAGTAACCATAAAGCATCACAAATACTTTGACAATATACCTATAATAGGAGCCGTGCGGTGATACATACAACGCTGATAGTGGAAGAATCTTGAAACAAATTTGTAGACGCAATTTTCGAAACACGAAGTTAAGACTTGCTTATTGATGTTCCACACTGGTTTGGACTTTGTTTTATTATATTAATCTCAATGAATAAAATCAAGGAACAAAAAGCATAAGAATGGAACATAGTAGTTGTTTTGATGATTATTATTATTAGCACCACGTCTTACTACCCGTTCGGGTTGTACGCACTTATGCTATTGTGTAATGGTAGGGTGATTGTGAGGTGAAATGGAGGACCTGCAGTTTAACGTGGGATCCGAACCACGGTGGAGGTCTGACATTCCCAACATTGCAAGTTGTGATTAATACACGTCTTGTCAGAGGTGAAGGAAGTGTTTGTCAATCAGTAATTTGTGCCGGGACTGAGGATTGAACCCCGGACCCCCAGCACAGAAGTCCGACACCTTACCCTTATACTACCAGGTCACCCAGTTGTTTTGATAAATATTCAAATCTAAACCAAAACCATAAAAAATACATACTATCTTACATTTTTCTTGGTAAGCCATGAGATGAAGTAAAATTAAACAAATATTTCAGGAAGTAAAATAAAATAGTTAAGTTAATCTATATTTTAAATTTTAGCAAATTATGACTAATCCTCAAAGAGTAGTAAAGACATGAATTAGGTTTAGAAACAAATAAATTTTTAAATATTTGTATTTGTTGATTAAACTAAGCTTTGTACTCATTAACGCTAAATTTTATAGTCCCTACAAGACATCACCATGTCTCTATGACACTTAGAAATCTCATTGTCCTACATTGTATTAAAAAATATATATAATTGCTAATTAATCTCAAGAATTGATATTATCATATTCTACTAGGGTTCAAACTTTACACTACACGGAGTTAAATATATGCACGTCTCATCAACAATTTTAGAGCTTATACCAGTTTTCATTTACGCTTAGGTTAAACCAGTTAATTCAACTGTTTTAAATAAATCCAATCTCTTCTTAAATGGTTGATGAACTTAATCCCCAGAACAAAATTTTTGAAAATAAAATTTAATAATCGTTTTTTCTATAACCGTAATGTTTATCTATGTTTACTAGTAGTTGTAACACTACAAAGTTTCAAATGTTTGCCACATCGGTGCTTCGTACGGTCACTAGAGCTATCAACGGCTAAACATGGTGCTAATAGTCCAGACATAACGTTTTATCAACTTTTATTTACTATAAAATTTAAAAATACGCTAGTGTTGTATGTGTGTATGTATTCCAGGGAGTCAATGTTTTCAACATCATGACGCATTCAAGGAAAGATCTACCACTAATGAGGTTGTGTCTAAGATTCTTGGTGGAGAGAAGGCTGATTTGGGAGATTATCCTTTCCTTGTAAGTAGTATTTTATAATAAATATGAGAAATAAGTTCATGCAATATGAGATTAACATTTTCCTTAGCTGTGTTTTTCTAGCTACGCAATACATACGCTTGGCAGTACGCAATGCTTTGGGAAGGTTGTTGAGGATAATGCGTTCCTCACCACGCAATTATTTCCCTACACAGATGTGAAGCGCTCCATCGTATTCAGTTGTCTCTCAGGTGTACGTAGAGCTTTATGGTATTAAGCATATCTTTTTTTAATGAGTGTACCAATGATGAGAAGTGTGTTAGAGCTAATTATGTTCCTTTTTTATGTGAACTTTACTCTCTGGATCACTTATCTTCTATAGAATATCATGTTCAAAAAGTAAATCTATAGCTTCATAATCAGTGGAAGAAAAGTGGGTCTGAGTTGCTGTTTCTTTAGTCCCATTACAAACAAATTGACTATACAACATGTAACCACAATATACACACCAAAACGTCTTAGTTCTCTGCGCAGGTCGTACTTTGCTCTAAAAGCAGTCAGGATTTGGCATCGCATGCATTTCGTTAATGCACTACGCACTGCGTTGTCAATGGAACCACTAGTATGTCATTCACATCATTTACGCTCTCGGTGCATACTGTACACCACTACGCCTGAATTGCGTTGCTAGAAAAACACATCTTTAGGGGAGGCTTGTGATCTTCCAAAAATATGGTAGTTCAATAGTGTTCCCCGCGTTAGTGTAACCACTGTTCATCACCATAGTACTGTAGACCTGGTTCTGTTAATAGACATTGAAGTATTTCAACATTGGGGCATCCCAGAGCATTTCCTTGTTAAAGGTATGACGGCTGTGTCAAGTACTTTTATAAAACTAACGTCTTTCAAAACATCATACACTTTCAACTATCATCAGATGGTGTATCAAGATCCATGTTTGTAAACTAACATTCTAATTGGGTGGGCAGAGTGTGGTATAGACTACTATAAAGAAACATGGCTGACTCACTCAATGACATTAATGTTTAACCAACTCCAGATGAGCTAGAAACTTTAAATTTGGCAAACTTATAACTTCTAGCCGGTGACTGACGAGTAAATTCCAAAAATTAAAAAAAAAGTTTGTTCAAAAAAAAAATCAAAATTACGGAGCAACTCTAAAGTTGATGAAGACCTTTCTTTGGAGGTCTCTTGTGGCTAAACGGTAAGACCTATCAAAAAACTGCTATGGAACTACATTAGTTTACATCCACTTGCAAAGAAAACGCACGGGTAGTTTGGAGGTGTAGCCCCCAACGAGTAAGGCGAGTATAATATATACACCTACTCGCTCAGTTAGAGTTGTCTATACTAATGTTTGCATGAAAACCTTATTTATGAAATCAGCAAGTTTCCCTAGATGTAATGTTTTATACATACTGAATGTTGGTTTTACCAGATTATACTGTTTAAGTGCAACAAACAATATGAAAAAATAGTATTTTAACATTAAAAGTGAAATACTTATTAATTATTATAAACTGGATGAAGATATTGAGCAGCCTCACTCATGAATGATTTTCTTAGGGCTAGTAACAATCCTTCTTAGGTCTTTATTGATTATCCATACATTCATTTACTTTTATTTATTTTTCATGTTTAAACAAGCCCATTTGCTCTCTTAAACATATAGTCTAATTTATCTGTCTTGTAAACTAATCATAGTATAATCGGCAAGGTTGTGATTTATTGTAATAAATTCAAATATATTCCATACACACCGTTTCACTAACTAAAGATCCTTCTCCTCGTCTCACATCTCCCAGACATGTTTTAGACATGTTCAGATCTTTCAGCTAACTTTAGAAAACCTCCGCCAGGTTAAAGGGTTGGACGAGATACCGGAGGAAGGCGGTAGTCCCGCAGAGTCGTTTCAAATTAATACGTCCCGACACGTCTAACACCCTTGGGGGTCTGAATAGGAGTGTCTTGGGCCTTACGAGGAGAACAGCTTGTTAAACGTGTTAAAACAAGTTAATTAGTAGTGTGGAAAAGTTTTCTACAGTAAAATATTGAATTTTCAGGGATACAAAGAGGAAAAAAGTATAGTAAATTAAAGGAGATGGCTCAATCGGTCATGTTTAAACAAGTTCAGTAGGTGTATGGAAAATTGTCCTACCGTAATAAACCAGACGGTTTACTGCTATGGAGTCTCTATGGGGGGTCAACTAACTTGAATTTTCTTTTACGACCTTACATTATAAGCACGACCATCTTTAATTTTCAACTTGCTAAGATATGTTCAAACCTGTTCAGCAATTGTGTGTAAATGGTGCACTTTAGACACGCTAACTAAGATTGACGACCATCTTGAATTTTATGTCGATAGTTCCTGATGGGTTTAGACATGATCGGTCATGTCCAGTGTGATTACACATGATCAGGCATGATTGATTTTGATTAGCTATGATTAGTAATGATCGGTTTTTATTGATCTCAAACCAGTTGAAATATGTTTAAATGTGGAGGTATTTGCATAAAAAAAAGTTTGTAGGATCAAAACATAATATTACTGCAAAGTGCTGGTGTGTCAATGAGAGAAAGGGAAGGCAAATAAAATAATATTCATAGCCTCACAAGGAAATGCCGTTCATTATATGTGTTAAAACAGGCTCAGTAGTAGTTTGAAAATGATGCCCTACCACAAAAAAAGGGGGAGTATTTACCGGTATGGGTCCGAGTTGTCGGCTATGGGATTCACTAACCTGGATTTATACATCATGCTGTAATATAAAGGAGAAACCACCTCAAATTTACAACGTGTTCATACTTGTCCAGACGTGTTTAGGCGTGTTCAGACATGTTCATAAATAAATCAACTACCCGTCAATCAATAAATAAATCAATTTCAATCAAAACATTAATCAATCTTGTCAAGATATATTTAATCTTGACGAGATCATTCGAAATATGTTTAGATTCAAAATGGCCGCTAAAATGTAAAAGACCACATCATACACGTACGTGAACTTCATTAATTGTGGTGAGTCAGCTTTTTTACCCTAATACCGTACAATCATTTATAGCGTCTGTTTGATAACATACTAAACAAATAATCCAAATATATACTCGTAATCAGATACTAAAACATGTTGGTAAAATTCTCATAGTATTTAATCTCAAGTGAAAGGGATCCGTTAAAGCTTTGCCCATCATACTAAATTATTGACATATCTGGTCTACTGAAGAATCAACGTTTGTGTATCATTCAACCACAAAGCGCCTTCAGCAATTAACGATTGTGAGAGGAGAACTGGCACCGATATTATTTCTTTAGTGTATATCATTAATTGATAATACTTCTTGTGTTGATGTCATTAGGATAAATTAAACCAAAGAGTATACCTAATAAATAGGGGTATCTCAGTTAAAAATTGTTCCATTAAAGTAATTGGAATTGTTTTACTTTAAAAATACTTTAAATAATTCCAAACTAAAATAAATAAAAGCTCATATCCTTATAGATTTTACAAATCGGAACATTTCATCTCTCATCCTACATCCTTCAACTTAAAGTTAAGGTTTCCAAGTTTACTTTTTTTGTGTGTGGTACACTCATTTTACCCTGAATGGTAGAAGTATTACCTTGATATATTACACTATGGTCCTATTTTATAAGCTAGACCATAGTGGAACCACGCAAGTTTGGTTTTGTAGCTTACAGTGTAGATGAATTAATGTGCACTTGACACTGGAATAATATTTTTAGCACCAAGTTTTACTACCTGTTCAGATTATATGAATATGTACTAATTAAGCTAATGATCCAAAAATGATAAAGAAAATATTAGAGGAATTGAACCCAAATTTTCGTAGAGGAATGGTGGAAAACCATGTTTTAAATCAAGATTCAGTACATCCGACAGGGTTACAAACCCTATTTCCCTGTTATCGGTAATATAGTCAATTGCAAGTGTGATGCCTTCGTCTATGTGGCCACCGAAACAGTTAATCTGAAACTATTGATAAGCTGAACTAAGGGAATGGAATGAGATGAGTGGCTAAGATAAAATATTTTTGTGTAAACACGAGGAGGGATGGTAACGGTCAGACCACATGGTGAAAACCACATGTTAAAACCACATGGTAAAGGCTACATGGTGAAAACTCCATAGTGAAAACCGCGTAGTGAAAATCACCTTCACATAATCCAATCAAGATTCGAGTCTTATTATCTCCGTCAACAAGGACAGATTGCATTGTACCTAACACCTCCAATTAGTCAGATTATACTGAGGGGAGGTAAGAATTCAAATAAGGTTATTGTGCAGATAAGGTGGCATTTCACGTGGTTATTTCATTATATTGCCTATTTATCATTTTTATTATTTCTATATTTGAGGTGGAATGGAAGGGGACGGGAGAGATAGCCAGTGTCCTTGCAGTTTTTATAGCAACACTTTTTTTGGCCAAAATAAATAAATTATTGTTTTATTACAAATATAGAATTTAATTTTCTTCACATGTTGACCTTAAAATTTCTTGATTATCTGTCAATGGTGTCCTGGAATTTAAAGACGACTTTTTCCCTTCATTTAAAACGTTTATTAGATAATGCCACAATTTTCATGATGGATATTCAGGAACTGTTGATATACCCACGGGAAGAAAATTAAACTCTATGATTGTACTGGAGCAAAATTTTATTTATTTTGGTTAAAAAAATGTTTTGCCGTACAAGTTGCAAAAACACTGGCCTTTTCTGGCGTCCCCTTTCATTTCACCTTAAGAGTCAAAACACCGTTCCTAAACATCTAGATTTTATTAACACAAGACCAAGAAAATAATTTAATCTATAGCCATACGCCTAATACCAACATGCTGCTGTAACGACTAAACACTATACTAAGGCCCAATTTTACAATGTCATGTTATTCTATTCGTTAGGGCTTAACATGAGGCTAAGCGATAACGACCACTTCTTCTGATTTTACAATGTTTGATTAGCGCTAATGTTCCCGTAAATGTGCTCGTAAAGTTAACGCGAGGTCTACCTTCCGGTTAGCAAAAATAACGTCCACATTAACAACGTTAAACACTCCGCCATATTGTTTTCAAGGCGATTGTTGTTATTATTAAAGTGAGGTTACTTTTATATATATTATGAAATGGCTGATTTATTGTATGATTATGACGACTTTGATTAATTAATTCAATCAGCAACATTTCCTCTTCTTAGCTAAAATTTACACTTCGTTCGCGTTTATGATTTTCAACAGACATTTTAGCAGGAAAATAAATACGATAAAATATAGCAGATAACCTCAACAAACTTGATGAATTGAACTCGTTTTGATTTATTTTTTCATAACAGTTCCATAGACGTTGTAATGACTTTGTTATATTCTTTATGGTCAAGTTAGGCCAATCCAAAGCTTTGACACAAATCTAGCACTCCGAGAAAGTTAACGCTAAGAACTAATGGAAGGCACCTATCCCTAATTTAACGCGCACATAAAAATAGTATTTTAAAACGCAACGCTAAGTTTAACCAACGGTTAGGCTTTACAAATGGTTAAGTTACGAGGACTTTAACGTGACATTGTAAGATTGGGCCTTTAAGTGTACATAAAGATTACACCATTTTATGTTATCTTAGTCAGTAACGCAAAGCATTCGTACGTACAGTACCTGTGGCTAGAGGCGAAACAGTTTGATGGAGTTGGTTTCAATTTGATGTTTATATGGGCACTCCTTGAGGTCAAACTATATTGTGATGTTATATTTAACTTGAGTTTCCTAAGTTTGTGTTCAAAGTATGTCCTTATTTATACAAGTAGAAGTTCTAACTTGATAATAAAACCTAGCCTCATTCTGATGTTATAAACTGGACAGAATACTCGTCAATTATTTTATTTATATGTATATCTTTAAATATTAGATTAAGATTTAAAGACCAAGTGATATAGACAAACATTGGCAAAGATGGATTATAATACTACTATACATAAGTGTATAAAGCGTAATAAAAATAGTTTAATAGTAGATATGGGAAATGACAACAAAGTTCCTAGTAAAATGTTTGGTCCATAGATGGATAAAGGTAATATCTAGAGAAAACGTATATATATAAGATTGAGTTACATATCCTGTATTCATCACTATGAATTATAGGGGTACCAAATCTGGCAGGTTACGGTAAGCAGGACATGCACGAATGAAAGAATCTGGAACAATGATCAAAATATTGACTGGAACACTCAATGGGAAGAGATAATTGGAAATAAGACAGATGGTAGAATAACATTAGAACGGAACTGAAAGAGATAGGATCTAATGAAATGGACTTGATAGAAGTAGTTTGTAATGAGATGGACTGGATAAAACCAGCTCAAGATAGGGATATGGTGTAACCAGGTTAACTGAATAGAACTAGCTCAGGATAAGGATATGGTGTAACCAGGTGGACTGGATATAACTAGCTCAATATAGGGATTGGCTCTAATGTGGTTGGCTAGATATAGCTAGCTCAAAATAAAGATAGTATGTAATGAGGTGGACTATATAGAACTAGCTCAAGATAGAGATATGGTGTAATAAGGGGTACTGGTTGGAACTAGCTCTAGATAATTATACGGGGCATACACTTGTAATTACTATGGTAAGTAACTTTTGTTTCACTAATGCTCTATAATTAGTAATTAGGGATGGCCGATTTCAATTCTCAAATCTTTAAGGATTTTCCATATTTGAGGATTAAAGAGAATATCAGATTCAACTTTCGTTTATTTTTCAAATTTTCAACTGAAATTGCATAGTGAGTTTCTTATGGTTTTTGTCTGATTAATATAACATAATAATAATGACCAACTCTAACATTCAGAAATCATACAACTAGTCACTAGTATTGTAGCATTTAGCGACATGAGTGTACAAATAAAATAAATTAAACATACCCCATCATACTGCAGCCGGCGTCAACAAGGAACACTAACGCGATTTACTACCAAACACACCTACTCAGCCGCGCGTTGGATATAATATTGACCCTCGATTGTGCAATCGGTCTTTGCCAAAGATCTTAGTGACAAATATCTTTTGTTGTGAAGATGTTCTACTCACCCCTAGTGTAGGAGGAGCTTTGAACTGTAAATAACCTTCTCGATGTATATTCTCATGCGCGTGTGTGGTTCCCAAATATTACATGTGTGTCCCCCACCCCATTTTATCGTCGTTCTTTTTCTGGGTTGCGTTGAATATATAATGGTGTCTGAGCGATCAGACGTCACTCTTGGACATGATCAGATTGGGAGCAGGAGAAGCTCTAGCTTTAGTTGATATACAATGTAAGGTCAAAATTTCCTTTCGGCTTCATTAATATTTCTTATTTATATCATGTAGATTTCTTATTCAAAATTCTTTTTTCGGTAATTTAATCTTAAATTTATAATAATTGAAAATATGCTTGACCTCGTTTCTAAGTCGATCGTTACAAGATCGAGACATTTATATCAATGATAGATCTTTTTTTTTTGTTCTCTGATAATAAAAAAATCAACTATAAGCTTTAGGATGTTTACGATATGTTACCATTGACAAAAGAGTCGATCTTGAATCTCATAAATATTGTATTATTCGGTCTCTTGATAATAAATTTAAATATGTTCATGGGTACAGTAAAGCTTCTAAAATTAAATGATAGTTCTTTTTATCCATGACGTCTCAACGTTAACTTTTGCAATTTATTTTTATTATGGAAAAATGGTATAATTGTTAATAAAAAAGGGAAAGTAAATATTATGGTAAAATTCAAAGTAAATATTTTGTGGCTTGTTATTATTATTAGCACCGCGTCTTACTACCCGTTCGGGTTATATGCACTTACGCTAATGTGAAATAGTAGGGTGAATGTGAGATGAAATGAAGGATCTACAGTTTAACGTGGAATCCGAACCACGGTGAAGGCCTGGCATTCCTCACATTCACATGATGTCTTGTCAGAGGTGAAGGAAGGGTTTGGTAATCAGATTAATCTTTGCCGGGACCGGGGATTGAACCCCGGCCGCCAGCATAGAAGTCTGACACCTTACCCCTAGACCACCAGGTCACCTGTGGCTTGTTAAAGCGTTGTATAGGTCTATATTCTAGATGTTTAGGAGAAATATTCTTTATAATTATCCAACTAGGGATAACTTATTTGATGATCTATTTTTTTGTAACATATGAACTCGTAACTAATTTTCTAGATATTGTTTTCTAAGTGATCAATGCCATTTTACAGTATTGGGTTAATTTATGATAATGGCGATCTTACTAAAAGATTAAAATTTTGTTTAATAATATAATCCCTGCAGGTTTTCCCTAAATATATACATCTATATTGCTTGCATACGCTAATGATGTCTAAAATATTTCGTAAATGTAAATTTGGTCACATTACATCTATTATATATTTTCTCAAAGGATTGATTACCTGTTAAATAAATACTAACTTGAAAACATTTTCCTATTCTTATTCATAATTTTAATCCACCATATCCTAGGTATTTTATTTTATGTGTGTTAGTGATCTAGTCCTTATTTTGGTGTACCCTTTTCTGGGATTAATTCTCGTTTTTTTAGCTATCTCTGGAGATAGACCGTTCTCTTATTAAACTACGCAACGGGTGGGAGTTGCGGGGTCTGAGTTTTAATGTTTGTCCACAGACAATCAAAGCAAAGAACTCCTAGTACTAGCTCCTATTGCCCCTATTTGCCCCGTTATATTTTGGTTATATTTATACCCCCTGTATTCCCCTTTATCTTGCTCAGCAGGGTTCAGTATACCCAAAACTAAATGTCTAGATCGTACAATGCATGAATTATAAATAGGAGTTGGCATTTTCGTTAATATTTATATTTTCTATAGCTACTTAAGAAATCGTGTATTTTTGTTCACCTCGTATGTGTCCGCTTATTGATCAAATTAAGATTTGGATTAGGGATTTGATATTTTTATGAAATTGGATGATTGGCTCTATAAATTAATCATTTCGACTGATGGTTACTAAACTTAACAGTAAACTTTAATATTCATAACACAATATGAAACAATGTCCGTTGAAGACGTATTATTATTCTCTATCTATGTAAAATAATTATATCTTATAGTATTTTTATTTCAGGTGGCTGTAGAACATATTAGAACGGGTCAGTTCTGTGCTGCGACCGTCATGAACAATGTTTGGGCAATTTCAGCTGCTCACTGCTTCATTCATATATCGTAAGTTAGTAATTACTATTTATTTGCTCATTTGAAATATTTCAAGGAAACATGTTTCAAAGTTCTAAAATACACACACACATATATATTATATATAAACCTATTAGCTGTATTACACTCACACACGTATATATATAAGCTATGCTATATAATATATAAGTTATAAGTTATATTATATACTATCGCTACTCCCCTCAACCCGTAGGCCGACGTGTCAGGATGGCTCAGTGGTAAGGGTAGGCAGAGGCAAATAATTGTGAGGTTCAATTTGATCTTGTTTATTGAAATATATGAATTACTATATTATGAGTGCATAAATATGATGTAGGTTTTAAAACTAGTAGAAATTGGGTAAAAAATGTTCCAAGGGTCGATAGAACTCGTGCTATCAATATTCCTACACAGCAGTTCAGTGCCCCGACCTATTGTCGGTGTTATAATTCTAACTGGTCTCGAACACACGGCAGATCGGCGTTGCGCTGTTGTTATTTAACTCTGACTTTTAAGATTATTTGGGGCGTCCTCCCCCTTACTGAACAGGGACTCAAGTTGTATGATATTCTCACCACATCATTCTGTATCTTAGTAGCTGAGTATGTAAAGCACTTTTAAATAACCTATTAGCAACCGTTCTCCACGGTCCCTTCTCTATTAAACAGATCTAAAACCCAATGTGTTATTTTGAAGGGGTGTTTCCCCCTAAGCTACTGGTTTTTCCAATACTTTACGTTATGCTAATCAGCAAAACTATTTATATTTTTTTAAACATGGCCTGGTACGAGTACTTTACTGTTAATTCAAC
This sequence comes from Timema shepardi, assembly GCA_902151425.1. NCBI lineage: Eukaryota > Metazoa > Arthropoda > Insecta > Phasmatodea > Timematidae > Timema > Timema shepardi. The sequence continues at coordinate 21,671 of CABFVX010002354.1, read as the reverse complement.
ACAATTAACAGTATGTGTACTCAGGCTCTAAATTACCTAAGGTTTCGATATACAACAATATAATGTCCCTTATTTATATATATATTTTGAAACTAAAGAGATCTCTATATGCAATTTAGTTGTTGATATAATTATAAATAATTTTGAGTTATCTAAACGACAAAAAATCTATTTTAATGGGTTTATTATTAGTTGGTTAGGATTTTTTGGAAATTCATCCAGTGTAGTTTTAAATAAATTTGATGAGATAAAAATTCGAGTAGTAAGTAAATTCTTACACTAATGATAATATGAAATGTTAATTTATTTATGAAAGTTTCTATGTAATACGATGATTATTAATTTATTTTTATTTATTTTTATTTAAGTAATCCGGAAGTGCTACAAGTCCGATCCGGTTCGTTGGAACTTAATAGTGGTGGAATAGTTCACCCTTTTGAAAAGGTTATATCCCATCCGGGATTCGGAACCGGTAAAACACTTTCTGATGACATTGCTCTTATCAAGGTAAGCCAGTTGACCCAAACAATATTGTTATACCATTAATTATTAGAACAAAAGTTTAATTTGATTTTTTAAATAGCATTGTAACATTCCTTTAATTAGATATTATAATTATGCATTATATTAATTGTAATAAGTTTATCAACTTTTTAATACCCCATCCAATCTTGTAGCTGCCTGTTTACAATTTTATTACAAAACATTTTTAAAATGTTTATTATGATCTTTCAAATACATCTCAATTTTCCTTTAATCGTTCTTCAATAGTCCTTTATTTTCAATAAAGTTTAAATACATTTGCAATTTTCAATTCAGTGTTATTCGTCCTCAAAAATACCTTCATTATGATTTCAATCACCCTGAAATGGTAATTCAATCTACTTACCAATTCCTACCTATATTATTTTTAAAAGTAGTTCATTTTAATTTTAATCGCTTTGAAACCATCCATACACTTTTTTACAATTGTCATTAAATGTACCGCCAATCGTTCTGAAAATGTTCTTCAATATTTTAGCACTATTTAATCAAGCTAATTTCATTTTTTTTCTACGCCCTACCAGTTTTGTTGAACTAAGGAAATCTATTTATATTTAAAATTAAATTTTACAATAATTTATGAGGTACGAAAGTATGACCTGGTAGCTCTGATTGTATATAAATTTATTCCACCCTTTGTTGACGTGCTGTCCATAGCATGGTGTGGCAGTATTGGACGTACCAAATGTTATCAGGTATAGATAGATTCTATGCATTCTTTCAATTCAGATATATAATTCTAAATTGTGTTTAAGACTAAATAAAATATAATATTACACTGGTCAGCAAATATTTTCTTATCTTTTATACCAAGAACAAAAAGGAGCGAATCTTATAGTCTTTTATGTGATGAATTTAAACTATATTGTTCATCTTTTTCTATCACGCAAGGATTTTGAATGACTCCCACTTAAATCTTTCAATATTATGTGCATTTACAATGCATACATATGAAAGAAAGCAAAGCTATATCATCAAGTATATTATATGAATTGCAAGGCTTGGGGATACATTATTTTAGTTACGTAGATCAGTGAAAGATCATTAGTAGTCTAAGCTAAGGGTTCTGGATTAGATTCCAGTGCCTACGTGTATATTTTCAATCTATTCAAATACATATATAGAAATGGACTATCTTACCTAAAAGGTAGAAGTGTAGGATTTTCTGCTGTATTTTGCCTCATGAACATCTCTCTTAGAGTCAAACAAAAGTCAGAAAGCATACTTGGACACCACTTGTCTTGGTACTGCTTTTCTATGCCAGAAATATATTGTTTGAATCATTCACCAAGTTCATAAGTGACCGCCCCAGGATTTTCTGGGAAGAAATCCAGGTATGAATCCAAGAAATTTATTTTCAAAAACATGGTACATCACTAGGTCTTGTAAGATTTTAAGAGATCATTTACTATCTATCTCTTTGGAGTTGTCTGCCTTATGTTGACCTAAGCAGTTCATGAAAATACTCTTGAAAGGCTCCCATGCAGCTTTGTCAGATTCATTCATCTAACCATTGAATATCTCATCTGAAGTTAGTTCTCTTATTTGAGGTCCTGCAAAGATTCGCTCCTTGATCTTTGTATCATTGATATTTGTGGATGTTTTCTTAAATATGCAAATCCATCCCCACTTATCTCTATTGATTTAACAAAGTTCTAAAGTTCCAAAGACTAAACTTTGTGTGTAGTGGTGGTATATACACTATTTCCAAATCAATATGTGTTTTATTGACAACATTATTTTTCCCCAGGGCTAGTGACGTTCGCTTTGGCCACTGTTTCTGGGTGTAGTGATTTCTACGGTCTCTGCTAACCCACTCAAAAGAAAACAGTAGTAATGCTTGAAACCAAATTTAATTCAAAGCAAAAGAGCAATGACTTTTAAGAAACCACAGATATTCACTTTGTATTCTTTATTCGTTTGATTTTTTCCGTTAGGGTATGTTTCTTTCATATCGACAGCATGAGCTAGTGGCACTGATTGAAACGTATCTCTACTGTGGAAAAGCACAACTTTCCAGATAACTTTAGAAGAATCTATAAATAAACGCCACGCTTCTATTTGGTACTAGTGAGCACGTGCTTATATGACAGAGCAATCATCATTGAAAAGATAAGTCCATCTTCAAGGGACAATAAATACTTAAAGTCACTAGGGTATAACTTTTTCTAAAAACACACTCTCTTGTTTATTTGTGGAGGAGATTCCAGCTTTCAATCTGGATCTTAACATGACAGTTCAGCTTGCCTTTTAGATGGATTCAATTCTCGGACAAGATCATTGAGATCTCCTTGAGTAAGTAAATGTGGTTCAGAAGATGAACAGGAAACTTCAAAATTTGATCAAACTTACATCATTATAAATATGCTCTCCAGGATCTTCCTCTTGTTCAACATCACCTAGTCTAGTATTTTCTGCAGGCTTTGGCACAAGTAATTCTTCCCTATGAGATGCATGCTTCATGGCGGATGATAAATTAGGGTGTATCACAGTGTACTTTGATTTAGAACCTATGCCCAAAACGTTTAGAAGACAGAAGTAGCTTTTTGTAGAATGATCTTTTGGTTTCCGCCAAATAATTGGAAGAGCAAAATTGAGTGCAGAGAGAAGATGTCAGACACAAATGACACAGCAAAAATATAAGGAACAATTTATATCTTGATTAACAATTTTGCATCTAAATTAAAGCTTATAGCATTTCCTAATGAGTGGAGTAAAACTACGTTTGCAATTTTTAAATGTTACCTCATTACAAATGTAGCAAAAAGAGTCTGAATGATTGACAGAGATTATAGACATTATGCCACTTGTTATTATAAACACTATAAACTGTATACTGAGCTGTATAAACACCATAAAATCTGCAGTTAACTACATAGATAACAGTTTATGGCATATAAACACACATCATTATATGTTTACAAAATGAACTCTTACAGACAATTGGCCAGGAGTGCTGGCTTAGACAATAAGTAAGCAAACATCTGACTTATCGTGTCCAAAGTAGATCATCAGCAAGGTCTTGAACAGACTGGGGTTGTAAAGATAGGTTTGAAGAGAGTTCCATAAAGCGGGAAGATCGTTTTGCTAACTAAACTGCGATTGCTAGTTATTCTGGTTGGGAGAAAGCTTCCTTTTTCACTGTACAAATTTAAAGTGAGAATAACGTTAAAACTATACGTGACAAGTTTTGAAATCAACGAAAAAAAAATCATATATATCATCCTTTAGTTACTATGGGACTAAATCTTTGTTTACCAGAGTTATCAATAAATTTATCGTAAAATTACCTATTATAATACATGTATACATTTTTTTACCTGGTATCTGTATAATCCTGTATATGTATATACCTGGAGATATGAATAGTTGTATTAATATATATGTATATAAGTATATATAAAGAGAGAGAGAGTCATTCAGATCTCTGGGTAAAAATAATACATAGGTTTCAGGGGTGATAAGACAAGTATTTCCCCATAGTGAACTTTTGGGTGGTGACACCAAATGGTGGTGTTGCGATACGCCAAAGTTGGTGCTGTTTAGGCCTGGAAGGTAGGCATCCAATGCACCACGGCATGCAGATCGACACATGCATCCCGACCACTCTTTCTCCTGACACACACGTGCTCTCAATATTGTCCCTTGTCCCCTTGTCAGGGCCAACAACAATATCTTTAACGAATCAGCAATTCCATATGGGTACCTGTATCCCAACAATTCAATGCCTGTTACTTTTCATAATATACTCCGCACTCCACTTGTCATGTGCTAAAGATTGATGAAACGCCTACACCCCAGGTGCATACAGAGCTAGCTTTGACGTCTCGTAGAGCCACCATTTGGCGTCACCAACCCTAAGTTGATTACATGGAAATAAAGAACGATGTAGCTATTTCGACATTGGTTAATTATAAAAATTGGATAGTTATAAACCAACATAACTCCCAATAAAGTTACTATTTGTTTTAATGGTAAAAAAATAACATTTATTCGAATTTTATAAGGAAAAGTTTTAATAATTCGAAGTTTATAAAGTGCTTTGTTAATTTTTTCGAGTAACAATATTTATTATATCAACTCCTATTCCAATAATGTGTAACAAAGTTTGTGATTGATGGATAGTAGAGGAGAGGTAACCTACAATGATGGCAAACCTGAGGAGATTAACTGAAACCCAACCAGACGTGAGACGTGAAAATCGATATTATTAATGCAATCGGTGGAATTGAATATTTTGTTTATTGGTTGGAGTTGATCAAACTACCACAAAACAGCTTCACTTTATTTTTTCCAATGTATTGGAATTTAAGTGAAAAAACTGTTTTGATTCTTCATTTTCGTGTGTTAACTTGTCCAAGTTTTTTAGTTTGAGTCTAAATTTCTCTTTTTCCCATGTATGTACTGTACAATATTTATTATGTATGTGTGTTTTATATAATATATATATATATATATATATATATATACAATGTGTGTGTTTATATTTATCATATTTTGAAGCTAATGATTCATTGTGTAACAGCTGCCTATATACTCATAAAAATGGCTAGTGCTAGTTTCAATTTTATTCAGGTATTCCATGATTTTGGAATTTAAAAATTACACTGTACTTGGCCTGTCACACCCTACAACCTGCATATATATTCATAATGTTTTTATCTGGAGATTTGATTAACCCTATATAAATATATCAGGAGTCTGAACTGTAACCTATATATATATATATATAAACTCAGACCCCTGCTTCTGTGACCACATAGTCTAAGGTGTTACTTTCACAATAAGCTGGACTGCCTAAGACGGGGAGATTTATTTGGGTTTTATACTGAGGATGGTTTTCCTAAATTGTTTTAACTTTGCTTCCGTGCAAATGCAGATTCTTTTCCTCTAAACATAGCCTTCCTAAATCCTAACACATTATTGTAATTAGTAGACAGGCGTATACAGTGTTTACTGTTTTGACCAGGAAAAGTTAGTTCTTACTGAAATCAATCAGTTAATCCATGAGATATGTAAGTTCTTTTACATGTCTCAATTTAGTGTGTGATATTGATCAATGAATGGGAATGAATACTATTTATTTTTGCCAGTGTTTTTAGGTTTTGTGTTTATTTCTCGTGGTTTTTACTACATGGGTGCTGGAAATAAATGTCAAGGGGATGAGGGGAGAAGGTGGAAAATGTATTTTATGGATAAATTAGACTGACATAATCCAGCAAATAAAGAATGTCTCTACTATGTAACTACAACAGATGCTTACAAGAATCATAGCGGTGTTTTAAGAAGTAAAATATTCTGTGAAGAAGACACTTTTGCAAAATCATTGATTGAAAGATTTATTATTGTATACATTATTTAAGTGGAAAAGTTTGTCCTAGGAGGTAAAACTCTCAAGAAATTAGTCAAAGAACTTGACAATATTAATGAAACCGTCCATAAAGCTGTAGGACATGGAAGTTAAGACAGTAAGAAAATGGACATATCTCTTAATTACGCCAATGAAACTACATATTTGATGAATACTTTCTTAGCTATGTACGAACTATGCAACTGATGAATTTAATAAATTGAAAATCTTGTCTACCAAACCTACACTTCATTGTAAATTGAACAGCAAATGCCAGGCTGACCCCATGTGCATCCAATAGCTGACTTATAATGGGTTAAAATTCATTTTGTTCTATCAGGATAATTTGACTAAGTTTGTCTTACTGCAAGCACTGGAAAGCTAGGTGGCCGAATAGATTGATTTTCATTTGACTCTTCTTGAAAGCTGGTGTCCCATACATTTAATATAACCATTCCACAACATGATGAAATGTCTCCACTTTGTGCAGTTGGGGAAAAACAGAGCCCTTAATTTAGGTAATATACAATCGCCAATAAAAAACAATGCCTATTATTTAGGCTCAGTACTTCTACGCCACCATCCATACTTATTAAAAAAACGTCCAGGATGAGGATAAGCTTATTAAAGTCACTGAGCAGATGCATGCAAAGGAAGAGGAAAATGAAACCAATGATGAAGGGGATGAAGAGGAAATGCTGTCCGGCACTTACGCAAATATTTCTCCAGCTAGAAAGGAAGTTCATGAAAATTTGTCAAAACAGACTGTAGATAATGACATTTATTTATGATGAAACACATCCTCCAGTTTATTTTGGAGTTACTGCCATCATGCCTATACCGGGTGTAGAAATTCAAAGAAACAATCAGTTCTTAGAAGAAGGAAACAGGTCAATATATTAGACTTGAAATGGCAAAACAAACTGGAAAAATATGTATTGATTCTTTAAATAAAGATATGTTTGTCACAACACTGTATTACTATTATTTATATCTAGATACTAGTTTTACCAAACAACTGGTTTTATTGGTCAGAGACTTCACACTAGTACCATATTGTGGGTTGCATTTGTTGTTCTATAAATATCTAGTTCAAACGTAATATTAATGGAAGGGCTTTTCTGAGACTAGTTGTATCTAGTGAAATCGGGTTCAAGCGGAGTTCCAGTTTCAACTGTAGCAAATATACAATTAAATATATAGTTAAAAAGAGAGAGAAACACATTTATTCATTGAATTATTGGAACAAAATCACGAAATCCTTGTCAACGTAAATATATTGTATATTAAAATGTATTACATTTTTGAATTGAAAGTAGCATGTCGCAGTAAATTGTAAATACTATTCTAATAGTTTGCGTTTTTTCCTTCCAGGTGGAGAAACCATTTACTGATAATCCATATATTAAATACGTTAAGTTACCTAAAGTAGAGAGAGGATATTATCTTAAAACTGGCACAAAAGTTGTTTCTGCTGGATGGGGCATAACATCAAAGGTAAAGTAATTCTGACATTGACAATTGTGATCTTACTTTTTTAAATAACAATATATCTATGATAAGATATAGAGTAAGCCAAACTTATATGCACAATATTTTTCTAAAGTTAGTTCTCCCTATAGTTAAAATTAATAGAATCACTTTATGAATGATTTACTATAAATATGGAATTACATTACTTTTCTTATTGAGCTATACAAGTTTCAAAAAGAGTCGATCATCTCCTGTGTGTATTATTATTTCAGTAAATTGTTGTACAACACATTAATTTAGTTTGTAAGACATCTGTCTTCATAACTAAGGACTATAAGTTAAATTCCCGGGATGGCCGATAAATGTTAAAGTGATAAAATTGGGGCGTCCCCTTTCAAAGTGGTGAATTGATGATAGTAAGACTTGATGCTGTATTTGTTCTAGATTTAAGTTATTTTATAGCTAGTGTATGAGTATAATCACCTAATATAGGAATTTCATTTCAAATACCACTTAAAAATTTTTTAGTCATCACTTGTTACGAGGAGTTAGAGAAATAAGTCTAACACTTTCTTTTTACAAAAAGGAGGAAAATAGAAAGAGGATAATACCGTTATTAACGAATCGAGCATATTCGTTGTTACTTTAATCACACAATATGGGATGAAGCGCATGCTGATAACGTTACAAATAATGCCGCCTACTTCAGCCAATATTATTTACTTCTATAATTATTTCTTTATTTTCTTTGCACTGCGTCCTACAAATCAGCATAGCTATATTCATAGCTAAACTAAAGAGAGGAATAAGGTATAATTTAGATAAAATGTACTCAAACTTGCATAAATGTAACGTTTGAATCCGTTCATAAAAACAGATCCCAGTATGTCCGGCCAGAATTAGAACCCCAAACTCCCCATTAAAGGGAAACTAAGCTTGATCAGGTTGACGCCTGCCCATCAATGGGAGCTGTAACTGGTCTATTCTTGTGTTGATTAATTTTTCTCATGATGGTAAGTTTATTTCTAGAAACACAAGTTGAAAATTGCACAGATCAACTAGAGTACCCCTTATAATATATAGTTGGTACTGAGTGAATATAGTATAAGATTAAAGTTAATTAAACATTGACAGACTTTCCTTCTAGTGTGCACTGCACTAGTCTTGATTTTTAAAACAGGTCAATTCAGTCATAGTTGACTATTATCTATCCCCAACAGTCTCGTTTCTACGGAGAAAGCAGCCCTATCCTACTTGATGTAACCTTGGATATTCTCGACAACGATAATTGTTCCAAGGAACCGTTCTTTGAAAAATTAGAAGATTTCGACTTCGGGATCTCAGAGGGTATGATCTGCACGGAAACCTTAGGAAAGGATACCACCGCAGTGAGTATTGCAGGTTTTCAAAGTGTGTCGGGGGGAGGGGGTAGTATTGCCAGTGTAGCCTTATCTTAATATAACTGTACTTATGATTATGTCCTCCTCCACTTGGTCCCCATTTGACCAATCACACATTGGCTTTGATCATCACGCCGCACATGAAAATTTATTTCTGCCGACACCTGAACAATGAGGTTTTATTCACAGGTACAGCTTGAACTAGATCTGTGTTCTGATTTTCTTCAAATACGACCAATCTTGAAGGCTGCTTCTCTCGTCATGGCTTAGAATGTTTTTCTAAATTGTAAATCTTGTAAGGCTGTAGTGTCAATGCTACAGATCAATTTTCATAAGAATGACCTTATCTGATAGCTATAAAATTTTCTAGAACAACTTTACATTTGATCCGCGGCTGTTACTTTGGATGGCTTTTATAAATACTGTAAAATAACACAAATTCAATAGCAAGGTTTTATAATTTTTTTTGCCAAAAAATATGTTTTCTTTTAAATGCCCTTATTAAGAAAACTCGACTGATATTGTCCTAGATTCCTATTTCTCGTCGTAACAGTCTTTACGAGAGGTTTGGTATCAGTGGACGAGAAAGAGAAAAGATAATTTTATTTCCTCCACAATACTCTGTTCACCTTATATATATTCCTAGCTATAAACTTTATAAAAAGGTAAGCGTTGAAGATTTTAGTTTTAAGAGATGATCAACATCTTTTGAAAAACCCTTGTTAAAATTCTGGTAAGATCAAAATTTAATACACATGTTGTTAAAAGCATAAAGTGTTGTGATTCTTTTGATTTAATGTAGTTGTGATATATTATTATTTAGCACCGCGTCTTACTAAACGTTCCGGCTATACGCTTAGTTCTGATATAAATAAATGACATAACCTGTACTACTTGCCTGTATAATATAAAACAATCTTCCTGTAATGAGATATCAGACATTTAATTTGATACAAGCAAGATGAAACAAAACAGATTGACAAGTCGGTTTTCTTGAAAAAACTTAAAGCTTCCCCCCTAGGACTCGAGCCGCAGAACGAGGAAAAGTCCCTTTACAAGCTTTAGGTTAGTGTTTGTTTTAAAAAAGGTATAATATTATTATAATTATTCTATTACTTACTTATTTTACATCCATTAATCTTTCTAGCATGTAGTTTGGGTCAGTTTTTTTATTCAATTCATATATTTTCCAGTACCGGCTTGCTAGGCCTGTTGTAGCTTCATAAGTTATTAATAAACTTCCTTATTATTATTATGATACAGCAGCAAATTTTGTATATTTTAAAATAATAATGTTTACTTATCTCATTTTAACTTATGTTGGAACATAAAAACTATTCTACTCGATAGCTTTCCAGTTAATATTAGTTTATTCATATACACTCAATAAATATATTAAAAATAATTCAAATATGGTTGTACAGTTTATAAGAAACTACACCATATTTTCTGTCAAATTCTCATGTCAATACTTACTATCGGAGAAATTTCACCTTTGACCTTGATACATCTGGGAGTTTAAATCCAGGCTGGGTTTACTAGAAGTTTGCTCTCCACGTTATTAATGTGCTTTCCCCCACCTATTTCTTAAATATGATTATATTATCTACCACTACTATCTATTGGGTGTGTTATTTGTTGTTTGTTTAGTACAAGGATTATTAGAAACCTAATATAAGTGAAAAGGCTGAGGTTAGTAGTTCTAATCAGCACTGGAAGGAGATGAGGAATGTTCAAATAGACACAACATCCGGTACAATCAGCCTGTATTTGTTACCACGACCTTCTTTTCAATGACAGTCAAATTCCATTTGAGTTTAACATTTTGGAAACAAGGTAGAATCTTATGTTAAACGTTTTAAAATCCAACGTTTTATTTAGTACTGGTTTTAAAACTAGTTCGAATATATATATATATATATATATATATATATAAAACTCTCATACAGCCACGGTTTTTTACAAAAATGAAACGTGGTCAATCACTCTAAAGTAATGTAATGGATAGGATTGTTTTGAGAAAGTTATAACAGGGATAAACAAACAGTCAAACTGAGCAATCATGTTACGTATTCTATAATCTGAAAAAAGACACCTGGACACGGGAGTCGACCCTGGAACCTATGGCTTAGTACGTCAATTATCTGACCACTGAGTTATTCAGAACTCGCCTCGTTCTCGGGGTTGTTCTCCACTCATATTTTTCTCCACTCAAATGTTAATGCAGAGTCTGTGATGGACGTGTATAGATGGTCGGGTACATATGTGTAATCAATTATGATCACGAGCTATCAGATAGTGCTGCCACGATCGACTCAGTAGTTGTACAGTTATAACTGTACGAGTCCACATATGATAGATTAACGAGCAAAGATATTACTATGGGCATGGGACAATTCCTGGATAGGTTGGTAATTAGAGCATTGACGTACTAAGCTAAATGTCTCGGGTTCGATTCCCGTATCCAGGTGTCATTTATTAATTTAAATAATATATCTAGAGGCAGCAATAGCCATAATTAACAAAACTAATAGCTTTGATATTAAATTTATAAACATATTAATGATAAAACAAAAATAATAAGAAAGGCAGGAGAGGGGTATCATATGGTGAGTGTGAGCGATGCCAGGTGTGTATACAACATTTTAGTTGGGAAACCTGAAGATACAAGACCCATATGTTGACCGAGATATCGATGGGAGGAGAATGTGAGAGTGTATTTTAAGGAGGTTGTTTGTCAGACTAGAGGGCCAGAGGTTTCTCAGGATAGTAAAACGAGCTTACATTCTGACAGCCATGAACCCCAGACTACCTTAAGGCCAGAGAATGTGTTAGTTAATACGAAAACATAAATGCATTTTTTTATGACTAAAAGGGAAATATGGTGCAACAGGTGCAACACCACATTACTCTGGAGTGTGGCTGAGGCCAATGTGTGGATAAAACGTTGTATAGATTGTAATTGTTTCTGTGATCATTCAGTGGTGTCGTCTGCTGATATTATTTGCAATATGTTTCAGGGTGATTCTGGAGGACCTTTGCTGTTAAAGAAAGGGAAGGACTCTACTCTTATAGGAGTTGTGTCCTTCGGGGAAGGATCTGGTGACCCAGGTGACCCTGGAGTCTACACTAATGTTGTCTACTACAAAAGATGGATTTATCTAGAGACCGTTTCTTTTCCTGAATAAATACGTGGAAATGCTTGCTTGTTTAAACTGTTACACATAATGATATAAATATCTCCTTCAAGTTTAAGAAATTTAAAAATGTAAGAGTATAAATTCTTTTGAAATATATTTAGATTATATAATCTTAGCTGAAAATCTTCAAAATAATATTTGCAGGATTATATATTCTTACATCATTTACTTTGTTTCTCTAATCTGAGGTATCATTAATATATTACACAGGATGTGACCTTTAACTATATAACACTTTAAACAGAATGTATAAATGTTTGATATCTGAGACAACAACATGGCCATATTTGAATGTACTTATATTTTAATGAAAACAAATACTATCATCTATATCACGATCTTCATTCATAGATATATCACATTAATGTGTATGCCTAGTTATTCACTAAACTCAAAAGTTAACTACCCAATTTTATATAATATTTTATTATCTATCCATTATTTTAAGCTAGTGACCAAACGTGTGCTTTTAAATAAAATCTCATTTAAGTTTTTTCATGATTTAAAACACTATTATTGCCCCAGTGTATCATTACTGATCAGTTAAACGAGAAAACGCAAGAAAAAAAACAAAGATAATCAAAACAGTATTAGATTTTAAATTGTTATTTACGTTTAGTTTTAAAAAGTTTGATAATAAAGCCTTACTTATAACAAAGTAAATAATTAATTTTTACAGTTTCCAATTGTTTAATTATCATCACAGGCACTTAGCTTAGAAATTTAAAAATAATCAAATATTAATTTAACGATAATATCTTAGGTTCGTTCAAAATATGTTTATGTTTGATTTGAACAACATTGATTATTTTGCTATATTTGATTGGTACACTAATATTCCAACAAATTCTGGTTTTATTTTTGTCTATTATAGGTGTTATTCTTACTTATTTTATTTTAAAAAATCTTGATATATTTTCTTTCTTTTATTCTTAAGAGAAAATATAAATTATACATATTTGTAGAAAGATTTTTTATAATCGTAGTTTGGAACTCCTAAAAATATGATAAATAATATCTTGTCAAAAAATGACATAATATTATGTAATGAATCTATTTTATGACCTGTTTATCCGTGACACCTGATTCGTATATCTTGTAGAGTATGAACATGGTTTTGTATTAACACCTGTTTGGTAGGCCTATATATCTACCTTGATCATCCTACGAATGAACATTTGGAGCACATTTTAGAAACTACAAACACGTTTCTTGTGGTCAACATTGATTATATTCTACTATATTACTTGTGTTGTTCTTGAAACTAGATCCAGTAACTTTTCCATTTTAGAGATATGCTCATGTGTAATAATTTTGGGGAGATTCGGTGTCTCTAGGAAAAAATAAGAATATAAGGAACACATTATTGAGAGAGACTAGCACGTGGAGAATTTTATGACTCATCTGATTTTCACGCATTCGCCAAAAGACAAGAGTATCACGTAAAACTGCCTCCATGAAGAGCTGTAAGTCAATCATAGTAAATTTTACAAGATCATCTTGGCCCGCTCGGCAGAAGTTGAGATATTATTTTAGCTTGTCCGAATAGTGGTTGATTACCACGTTAATCACAATTGATTTGGTATTACTTATCAAAACACTTAACTACCCTTAATAAATCACCTATATAAACATTGCTAGTAGTAATGTTGGCAGTAAATAAAGCTAGGTGTTAGGAATGATGGACGGAAATATTTGTCTTCTCATTTTGTCATTCCTGAAGCCGTATGCAAGCTAGACGAAGATAATTAAAACTCTTGTATTTCCTGTGGGGGTGTAACTCAAGAGGACCAAACGGATGGTACTTCAAATACATATATCAGCTATAAGTGTAGGGCCCTTTTTAACAGCTCCCCCCAAAATCGTAGGCAGTCAAATAGTAAAAATATATTTTAACATACGCTGTACAGATGTATTAGAATGTATTTGGTTCAACTTAACTCAAACTTTATCCGCCTGCTAGATATATCTCTGTATCTTTAAAATAGATTCGTATCCAAACTCGTAGTCATGTGGTCAGCAATTCTCACTTATTAAATTGTATGTAAGTGTCATTATATTTGCCAGCCCCATGACCACATCACTGTACATGCACACTTAGGAAGCTCTCGCAATTCCCATCCGGTGAGTCATTACTTTCTCAGGTCGAGAAAATATATGATCGTCAAAAAAATATTGTTTCAGATTTCGATGGGTATTGACGTTATATGACAAAGTGAGCCCGAAAATGTGCTTTTTGCGATGCCATTTATGTCTGTCTATCAGTGTGTGTATGTCTGTCTATCAGTGTGTGTATGTCTGTCTATCAGTATGTGTATGTCTATGTTTCTCTGTGTGTATGTCTGTATCTGTTTGTGTATCTTGGTCTAGATGAAACCATTCTACCAATCGGGCTAAAACTTGATATCTAGAGATTCATAATGCTCCACCAAAGAATTTTTGGAATTAGATGTTTAATGCTAAGATTAATGGTAGCTTACTAATGAGGAAAAAAGAAGATAAAAAGCTATTTTCTCAATATCTGGTATAATTATTTTAATACAATTGGTATTAAGGTAGTGTTTGACATTACAAACAAAATGAATGTCCTCATTTTCACATGAAAATGATTTTAAGGGTACTTTACACAAGCGGATATTTCCAATTTGCATCATAGAGCCCCGTGTCTGTTTAAAATAGGAGATAGCTTATCTTTTTAAGGTTGCAGTACTATAAAGATAGAAAAAAAATCTTGAAATATATTTTTATAAAACCAAAGTTCTGGAGATATTGGTAAATGTATGTTTCACATTGAAGTCAACCATTCATTGTTATACATTTCGTAATTAAAATGTTACATTTTCCTCGATTTGTTTCTGTAAAAGTGTAAAATATTTAATATGTGCTCAGGAATGCCTTTTTTTTAAACATGAAGAATATTTATTCAATCTGACTGTTGTTATAATAATTTATTTTTAGAATTCATACATCTCAAGCCCCTATTCTAGGACAAAATATATCGGACTCGGTTGAATTGATACATCCATACAGCCTGATGTTTATAGGTAATAAATACTTGCTTTCATCGTTCTTAACTCATATGATGAATTGATCTTGAAAATGTTTCATTATTTATGTTTTGCATGCAAATATTGTTATCTAACATAACCTAAGTTAGCCTAGCTTGACCTAGCAAAACCTAACATAACCCAAACCTGCTTTGGCCTATAAGTTAGGTCAACATTTATGGATTCACTAATTTAGAGTAGGCTAATCTTGTACATCCTGAGGCTCATAGGGTGTATAACTTTGACCTAATTCAATCGAGTTGGTCCTGGAATAGGGTTTGTATGGTGATATAAATATAAACTGACACAGTTTCGGATTAGATAATCTCATTACAAATATTCCCACTAGCGATAGTGATAACAATTCCCAGCTGGAGCTGCTCAAAACAATACAACATTACCAGACGATAGGATGGTCTACCTGGGCCCTTACTCCTGAAACTGGCGAGTAGCGAGTCGCTAGCGGATTACGCGATACTCGCTCGTAGTTTAGCAAATACCTAGTTTTGAAACATCTCAACTGTGTAGCATTACGTCACACAAGCGAATTGCGAGTGTGTTCCCCTCGCCAACAAAACATCATGTGAGACGGGACTCGTCGATTGAGTAGACTGTAGAGCACCATAAAACAAGATGGACGCATTTCTTCTTCTCCAGTTACAGCTTTATGATAATGATTTCGTTGAAATAAAAGTGAAATTGTGCCAAATATTTTTTTTTAAACCTGGCTTGAAGCCGCCATAAATCTATACTAACGGAGTGGCAGTTGCCGTTAGCGATGACAGAACTAACATTTGTGGCTATAGGTTGTCATGTGTTCAGCCAATCGAACCCTCCGGCCATTAATATCAGTTTTCTAGACTGGGGCTGCTAGTTGTTTGTTCAGGTAGCTCCTGACTTGTCTTCACAAGGCTGAGTTTCTCCTGGTTCCAGAACCAATGTATTGTAGAAATGTTTTGTAAGCGCTGGAGATCGAACCTGAGACCTCTAGATCTGTAGTCAGGAACATCCCCCACTATACCAAAGTATACAAATATAATATTTCTCTAGATGCACAGTTAAGTCCTTCATTATAAGCAATAAGAGGAAAATGGTTTGTTTAAGTGAGATCGAAAGACAGTGTCTTAATTTACTTAATCAAATAACTATCATGAGGTCACGAGCTCAATATTGACTCATTGAATAAAACTTTTTTTTTAATTTTATCATACCTAAAAATTAACTTTTCGTTTTAGAAATTATAGTAATATAAGGTGGTTAGTATTTTAAAATGTTTATTGAAACACATATTGGCTATTTGAGCTTATGTACACTTGTCAAATTCTCTTATTTAAAATAGACTAAAAGTTAAATTAAAGTCTTTGGATTTACTTAAGTATGTTGTAATTATAATATTATTTAAAAAAATAAATGTATTGACCTCAGAAATTAAAAAAAAAACTTATTTAAACAAGGACTAAGCACACGTATCATTATTGAAATAGTGAACCTGAAATAGTGATTCCTACCGTATTTACGTTTCAAAAAGATGCTGAGAAATAAAACTATATTGATGATAAAATAGAATTGACAAGTATTTTTAACTCAGAATACTTTTTAAGTTCCAAAGAATTTATTTTGGAAACTATAATTTTGAAGACAGACACGCTATCACTTATGCTACACTAACTTGATTTTTAAGAATCAAATTTAGTTCATGTTTGTATAATTTTTGCAATTTCTTACAAAATCATATTAGTACTAAGAAAATGGAAGAATTATAACTAATAAAAATAACCTTTTTTTTACGGTTCACTTATGGAATGCTTGAGTTTTTTCTTATCCAAATATTTTGTACAGTGAAGCGTTTAAATACCACTGTCTTAAATATTTTAAACGTCATCGGTTTTCCAATGTTGCCAGATTGAAATCTTGACATTCCTTAACACACAAACTCGCAGTACGGCAGAAACATTTCAAAACTACCACTAGTCTGTGTATCTCCATTACTACTACAGTTTTTAAAATAAAAATACGGGCAAAGCATGCCTTAGTTTAGAAACACCCTTGACCAAAAGGGTCAATAAGAATAATAAAGTATAGAATTAATCCTCCAAGTGTCGGGCCGAGTTAAATTCTGCACTCAGTATGGATTGTCTTTTGGCCCTATTTTATAATCTGAGAATTATAGGAAAATATTTAAAAAAAAAATAGTTTTATAGATTAAGGAAATTAAATTGTTTTAAGGGCAGTAAGAAGTGAGATTCTTATTCTTAAATATCACTATATACAAATATATGCTAGTCATACTAATATAATAGGGATGAGAAGTGTTGAATTAAAGGAAATTTAATAACATTCTCGGTAATAGAGAAAGTGGATAATCATTTGGAGGAGAAAACTCCTTCATTAAGCCACACCAGGATTCAAACTCTCATTTACCATTTTGTTGTGAAAGTGACCTATTAGACCATTTGGCCAATGGAGGAGGTTTATAACAGCTACTGAGTGAAGCCTCATCTAAATAGTCCGTAAGCTCTGTATCCGTAAACCGTCTAGCTCCTTGATGGTCCCTAGCACTTTCAATCGCGTATATCGTCTATAGTTATCCTTAATCACGTGACTGTGCTAGCTAATGAGAAGTTTAGATATTTTGTCAAATAAAATACTTCAAAAGGAAATAATCTGCAGCAAGAATCAGGCAGATGAGTCTGCAAATCAAAATAAATACAAAAATCACAACCTTTTTTTTTCAGAAAGTGACCAGAATATTCTTGAAATGTAGGTTAAGTGCAATCACAATAAATATATTTATAGCACCAGTTTAACTATTAGAGACATTATAATTAATATTTTCTATAGTTTGAAAATGGAAATTAAAGTAATGTAGCAGGATTCTGGATTCAGACTATGCAAGTTGTTGTACTTTTAATATTATTTTAACCTGCTTCGGTGGCCGAATTGTCTCGCAATAGACTAGACTACCAATAAAAGGTTTTCTACTTTCCCTCCTCGTAAATTTTTGTAAACTTTCTCTAAACTCAACCTTCCTTATCCATAAATCCCTAGCTTAATTAGTACATATTTGTGTATTCTGAACAGAAAGCAGGGTGCTATGTATATAATGTTTCCTATGGTATGTCTAATTTATTTCTGGGTTTATATTTGGAATAGTAATCTGTAACAAACATGGGTTTCCTAACCTCGACGGTAATTCAATACTGGTCGTCTAGACCAGGGATTCTTAAAATTTTTCCATTCGTGACTCCTTTTCACAGGGATAATTTTCATGCGACCACAGGTTTATAGGTAAATAAAATAGGTATCCTAAACAAATCTAACATTTACTGATAATAAATCATAAAAAACATGTTTTAAGCAATCCTTTCGTATATGTATATATATATCATTATATATATTATATACATAATTATATATATAATACCCGCCTCGGTGGTATAGTTGGCTGACGCGCTAGTCGTGTTGAGCTCGACTGCCGAAAACAGGGAGATAGAGGCTCGAATCTCGGTCGGGTGAACTGGGGTAGATTTTCATAAATGGTTTTCCACTCTCCCTACATGCAAATGCAGATTCACTTCCTCTAATTCAGCCTTACCAACTTATAATCCATTAGTGTAATTAGTACTTAAACCGTATAACCCGAACGGGTAGTAAGACGCAGTGCTAAATAATAATAATAGTAATAATAATATATATATATATATTACCATTTTATTGAAGGTGTAAGAAAATTTGCATACTAATGAATGTATATAGGTAAATAAAATATGTATAAAATTAAATATATATTTACTATAAGTCATAAAAAACATATTTATTTAACTATATGGTATACATATTATTTTAACATTTATTAAACCAGAGATCAAATTTTCATACTAATAAGGTGGATGTGCGTGCTTTATTTTACATAAAGGATTATATCTTGGCTGAATATTTGATACTGCAGGACTACATCTTCAACGTTTTTCAGAATTGATCGATATTTTGATTTTATAATTGTCAATTCCAAGAATTTCACTTCACATAAATACGTATTACAAAATGACAGAAGTATGTTTAGTACTATTTCAAAAATTGTTTGATATTCTGTCCTAATTCTAAGACAAAATTAATTTAAACTATTTTTTTAGGGAACTCAATTTTAAAACCTGTATTTCTGGAAAACTCGGTAAACTCTTGAAATTTAATGCCAGATTACAGACGGTTTTGATTTCAATTGAGTATGATTATTAACTCAATATAGTTCTTCTTAATCAAAAATTTAAGGAAAATATTTCTGAAACTGCGTTTCCAGGCACTTCAGATGATCAATTATTGCTCTTACAATAAAATCTTAGGGATGGTTATTTTCAATTATAAAATCATCTGTAGCTTTAGACATCTCTAAAGAACCAATTTCCACCCTTTTATCTCATATGTTAACTTTTTAGTAAAACATTCAATTTTATCTTTTAACAAACGTAGATATGTTATAATTTGTTTTGTGTTCAGAACCAAGGCTGTAGTGAAGCTGCGCAACGCAACGCGGGCGAGCGATGCCAGAAACACCTCGGATTCATTATTATGAACTAATTTTTGGTCATTGTGCGTTCAGAAACATTTTATTGTTGCCAAATCCTTCACGACCACCACTTTCAGTGACCCACAGTTTAAGAAAGACTGGTCCAGCCAACACAGGTCGTGAAAGAATGACTAAATCTGCTATGGAACATGGATTGTTTCACCGAGAGGCCGCCAAGAGCATCTTGAGTCGCTTGCCTGGCATGGGAAACTATTTAATATCTTTAGTAAGGAATTTTGTTTTTTATCTTTAAATGTGATTATAAAAATAATGATTACGGTATGGGTTTAAGGGTTTTAAGCTTTAATGTTCTTACTAATAATTATTTTTACTGACTGATCCTAGCGTTGCATCTAGGAGCTTTGGATGAGATCAGGCTGGTTTGGTAATTTCCAATGCATTATATATTGTAATATTATGATTTGTTATATTTAAAATATTTTAGAGAACCTTTCATTCTTTACAAATCTAAATTTATAGGTATGTGAGTGAGTATTGTAGTCAAAAGATTTATGTTTAAGAATTTTTAAAGAACTTTTCAGTATTTATAAATGTAAGTTAATAGTTTTGTTAGTCAATATTGTGTATATGACCTCTGAATTGAGGTAGACAATCTCCGAATGCAATCTTGGGGTCTCCTAAAAAATTTGTTTAAGAATGGTAATTTAAGTAATTTGGAGAGTGAAAGGTCAGTAAAAATCGATTATTATTCTTGAGTGCAGGACTAGAAACACCAACATTGAAGAAGACATCCATGTTAGGGAAAGTCCTAGCTGTATTTTCTTTAGTCAACCTACCAAGATATTAACAACATATTCATCAGTTGTGGTAAACATTTGTATTTTGCTTATTTTCAACCATAGATAATAAAGGTATAGAATGATAACTCTCTGTAGTATAACTAGAACAGGAATTTGAGAGCTCAATGGATGGAAGATGAACTAACGCTATCAGCTTAGTGCAAAACTGTAATAAGTACCTACCTAAGTGAAAAACTCTATCAAATACATTAGTAATTTGTTATATCTTGTTTACGTTACTACATAAGCTCTAATTTTAGATCTCGGAAACTAATATTCAATGGCAAGAGAATAAAACAGAAGTATGAGGAACAGATAAACTTAGGTTTAGCAACTAGACATTTTGTTTTAAATAATATTATTTATATGGATTGAGTAATAATTTAAAATTAACTAACAAATTTACTAAATATTTTAAAAGGTATTCAAAAGAACTATTACAAATGATTAGTTCATGCCTTTATTATGACTTATTAATTTTAATAACACCCCTAAAACGCACAATACGTTCAAATACAAATAAAAATTTGTAAACCAAAGCCTAACCTAACTTATGCTTGTTGCCTTCTTCATTATTGGTAATTGTGACAAAGTCTGTGGACATATTTGTAAATAATGATTATAAATGACTTCAAACTTAATATTAAATAAAACAATTTCATAAAATCATTAACGCCGTATTTTATGTTTCAATATTCACGGTTTTAAAGCAACAAACTCATAAACACAATAATGGTTTATTTTAAATATTAATTTTCACAGTTTTAAAGCAACTTATAGGTAAAAAATGGCGAATGCAAATGAATTGAGATTTTAAATATTAAAAATTAAAGAAAACAACATCGTATTTCTTTAACAGTAGCGCTAATCTGTTTGGCAGATAAATTAACACTGTTTTCCATTACCTCTATAAAAACCCCACACCATATTTTCGAACATTTTGGCAGAATCCAAAAGATGAATTATTATTTTTAAAAGGTGACCTTGCGCTCTAGTGGTAAGGTGTCAGACTTCTGTGCTAGGTGTCAGGGGTTCAATCCTCAGTATCAGCACAAATTTATATGATTGCCGAACGCTTCCTTCAACTCTGACAAGACGTGTACAAATCACAACTTGTAAATGTGTGGAATGCCATGCCTATACCGTGGTTCGGATCCCTTAAACTGTAAGTCCTCCATTTCATCTCAGAATCACATTAGCATAAGGACATTGTGCCGTCTACGTCACACCGGGTCGTTTAGTTGGAAGGTGTGCCGCTAGACGGCACGGCTCTCACTCTGTGGAGAGGTCAAGG